>JASPKZ010000428.1:0-76296 GCA_030220185.1 Diploptera punctata
CAAATCTTCTTCCTCTTCGTCTTCTTCTTCTCTTCTCTTCTTCTTCTTATTCTTCTTCTTCTGTTCTTTCTTCTCCTACTCTTCAGTCTCCTTCTCCTCCTTCCTCCTCTCTGCCTCTTCTGCCTCTTCGTCTTTTCCTCTTCTTCTTCTCTTTCTTATTCTTCTTCTTCTTCTTCTTCTCCTTCTTCTTCCTCTTCTTCTTCTTCTGCTTCTTCTTCTTCTTCCTTCTTCTTCTTCTTCTTCTCTTCATTCTTCTTGCCAACTATATTGTTTTAGACGCTCAACTACGACATTCTAAATTGGAGAAAATCTGAAATACAATCATCAGACAACAAATGAAAGTCCAAAGTGCAATATTAGATTTTGTGAGATATAGACAACTAGAATGGTATTGTCATATACGTAGGATGCCAGAGAAACGATTACCCAACAAGCATTGGAATGGATTTCACCTGGGAAAGGAAAAAGAGAGCGACCTACATTTAAATGAATGGATGATGTAAGAAGAGGTATGAGGGAGCTGGTCTGGAAAAATTGGAATGGGAATATAGAGATGAATGGTGAAAGATGATAAAAATTTAAAAACGCTTTGGGCACAAGATGTTTTATTAATTGTAAACCTTTTTATAAATAAATAAATAATATATTATTATTATTTAAATATGAATGTAAGCCTATCATATTTGACTAAGTACAGTAATTCATTATATATATATATATATATATATATATATATATTGTACATAAACTAAAATTTATTTCTTAAAATTTATTTTTTCTTTCTTTTAGACAGAGTATCCAGCGAAAGGGAAAATTTACCAGTTAAAAGTGCAATTTTCAATATTAATATGAATTCTAAGAAGTTAATTACCTTCATGTAGCTACAAATTAATTTCTGTTAATTACAATTAAAATGTGTTTTTAGAATCAAAATTACGATGAATGTTATTGAAATGTAAATTTATATCACTAATAATTTAACTAAACCGTGAAACAAACACCTTCTATTCCATCAATGACGTCCCCAATATCTAGTACACCATTTCTTCTGAAGTCTAACCATCAAAGAGGCAATCGAGATAGAATCTATACATTCTTTGATGTGTTTGTGGGAACCAAGATAACTGGAAATAAAGAGATGAAAACGAGAAATGTTGTCTGAGTGTGACATCCCTTTCAATTGACATAAATCACACATTGGAATCAACAGCAGCACGTTCCATGGTGTTCTGACAGCTCTTTCAGATGTTCTACCCTTTGAGCTTAAACCACCTGGAAAATGCTCTCGAGATTACAAACTGAAACATTCCTTAAGGGGAACACCGCTGAAAAACAAAAGGGAAATACGATTTATTTCAATTCCACACAATTTTAGGACTATATTAGCCATCATTTGTATGTTTTTTAAGATAATTTATTCGATTATAATATTGAAATTGCTATAACAAAACCTTAGATAAGATGAAAATTAGCCTAATACTCAAAGACTTAATATGTTTATACCATTATTATAAATTACGTACCTTTCTGATTCACCAGTCTTATAATATATAAAATTGCCCCCCCCCCAAATTCTGGAAGTACACGCTATAATGCATTACAGGAACTCTTGTCGTCCCAAATCCTCTAAAAAAAAGTTAAACTGAAAACATGTAAAACTGTTATTCTCCCAGTTATATCAGGTATATGGTTGCGAAAGATGGACTCTTACTTTAAGGGAGGAAAGGTTTTGAGAATAAAGTTCTCAGGAAATTTTTTGGAGCAAAGAGAGATGAACAAACAGGTGAATGGAGAACATTACATAACAGTGAGCTAAATGATATTTATGGGAAAGAAGATATAATAAGAATTGTTAAGTCTCGTAGACTACGATGGGCAAGACATGTGGCACGAATGGGGAATGAAAGAGGTGTATAGAAGCTTCTTCTAGGAAAACCAGAGGGGAAACGCCCAGTTGGTAGACCAAGAATGAGATGGGAGAATAATATTAATCATGATTTGAGGGAAGTAGATTATTACCGGGGATGATTGGAAATCATTAGCTCAGGATAAGGATGTATGGGGAGTTTGATTGAGCTAGTGAGTTAGTTAGTTAACCACCCCCAAAATAATTAAATATGACAAGAATTTAGAAAATCAGTTCAGAGGACTTCAAAATCAGTCATCCAACTTACTACAGAAATCTTCCTAGAAATAATTATTGCCCCAATAAATGCAGTTCAAGCTTAAGTATCCGCTATAACTTTTATAAATTTATACACTGTACCAATGGGAATACTTGAGTGTGTGTGGATGAGAGTTTGTAAAATCCGACAAAGGTAACTTCTGTATTTGACCTATACAATCAGAATGGTTGCAGATGTTATAGTGAAATTGTTTATTGTCATAAAGCGAGTGAATGATAAATTATAACAGGTCCCTATTAAGTTCGTCTTCCGGGCATATAGGCCGTGGTCCAGTCGTTCTTCTACTCGACGTTTCGTCTACTGCTGCGGTAGACATCTTCAGGAGATACTGCGTGCTCTCTGTGAACTCCTCAACAGTCGGCTGCAGACTGGCTGGTCGTTGGAAACTCCCTCCCTATTTATAGGCACGCCCCTGGTGGAGAGGCGGTTTTCTGCGCGGTCCGTGTTGCGTGCTGTTTTGTCCAGGCTGTCGCTAGCAGAAGTCATAGGCTTCGTTGTCGTATTGTGCAGTGCCGGGATCCAGATTTTGTTTATCTTCATGGTTTCTTCTTTTTTGTTAAAGGAATTTTTGTGTTTATATATTTCAATGGCTTCTCTGTACAGTCTGGTGTAATAATGTGATGTTTGGGACAATACCTGTGTTTTCTTCGAATCTTATTATATGTTCTTGGTTGTTCATCCAGTGTTCCGCTACGGCTGATTTTTCCTTTTGTTTTAGTCTGCAATGCCTCTTGTGTTCTTGCAATCTTGTGGTAACCATTCTTTTTGTTGTGCCGATATAAACCTGTCCACAACTGCAAGGGATGCGATATATACCGGCAGTACTTAATGGATCTCTTGTATCTTTGGCTGGGCGCAGTATATTGCTGATTTTTTGTGTTGGCTTGTAGGTTGTAGATATGTTATATTTATTTAATATTCGACCAATTCTCTCCGTTATTGTCTTGATATATGGTAGGTACACCTTACCCTTTGCCTCCTCCTTGTTCCCGTTTTCGGATTTGTATTTATTGGGATTTATGGCTCGGCGAAAATCTGTTTTGCTGTATCCATTGGATTGAAACGCTGCTTGGAGATGATTAATTTCTTCTTGTAGATACTGTGGTTCCGAAATCCTTTTGGCTCGTTCCACCAGGGTTTTAATTATTCCGCGTTTTTGTCTGGGATGATGGTTGGACCGCTTATGTAGGTATCTGTCTGTGTGAGTCTTTTTCCTGTATACCTTGTGTCCAAGTGTCATGTCTTGGTTTCGAATTACTAAAACATCCAAAAACGGTAGACTGTTGTTCTCTTCTCTTTCCAGGGTGAATTGGATGCTGGGACAAATACCATTTAAATGTTGCCTGAAGTTATCAAGTTCTTCTTCACCATGCTCCCAAATGACGAATGTGTCGTCCACATATCTCAGCCAAACTGAAGGTCTTAATGTAGCATTCTCCAAGGCCTGTTTTTCAAATTTTTCCATGTAAAAATTGGCTATTACGGGGCTTAATGGACTTCCCATGGCCACGCCATCTATTTGCTCGTAGAATATTCCTCTCCATTGGAAATACGTTTCTGTGAGGCATATGTTATACAGCGCTACTATGTCTGGGGGAAAGAGTTCTTGCAAGTATGTCATAGTGTCTGGGATAGGTATCTTAGTAAATAAAGAAACCACATCGAAGCTTATTATTTTATCGTTTGGCTTGAGTTTCAGAGCGTCTATTTTTTCTATGAAGTGCGTGGAGTCTTTTACAAACGTGTCAGTTTTTCCAATATACGGTTTCAATAGTGAGGCGAGAAACTTGGCGAGTTCATATGTAGGTGATCCAATGGCCGAAACAATAGGTCTGAGTGGTGTTCCTTCCTTGTGTATCTTTGGTAATCCATACAATCTTGGTGGCAGTGCTTCTGATTTGTACAATCCTCGTTTAGTGTCTTCATCAAGTGTGGAGCTCTTGATAAGTTTATTGGATTTACGTAGAACTCTTGCTGTAGGATCAGTTTTAAGAATCTTGTATGTCTCTGGATCTAAAAGCTGTGGCATTTTCTGGTTGTATTGTTCTGTTTCCATGATGACGGTGGCATTTCCTTTATCTGCAGGAAGAACGATGATGTCTTTGTCTTCGTTTAGATTATGTAAAGCTACTTTTTCTTTTCGTGATAAATACTCACCGGTGGTTTGGTTTTACGGAGAATGCGAGACACTTCGCCCCTTATTTCCTCACTCTGATGAATAGGCAGCTGCCTTATTCCGGCTTCTACATTGGCTATGATGTCTTCAATAGGTACTGTTTTAGGTGTTACAGCAAAATTTCCTCCTTTGGCAAGTACCGATATTTCTTCTTCGTTGAGTTGCCGGTCTGTCAAATTTACTACCGCTCTTGAGTTGGGTGGTTTATTTCTGTTTTCTTGATGATTCTTTATGTATTTTTGTTTCTGTCGCTCCGTGTTTCTCTATAGTTCGGCAAAAGCTGTGGTATGTGATGTTGTCCACCTTCTCCCAGTCTCTCTTACTGAGACTATTGCTAATCTTCAGATGTAAGTAAAAAAGTTCTTGATCATTCATCCCTAGGGTTCGTCTTGTATCATGAATTCGTTCTCTAAGAAGAGCCCGTTCCGTTCGTCCATATATCCTCTTAGCCTTTGTCGTTTTGAAGATTTGTTTGCATCGTAGAAATTGAGGAATAGTTCCCGTGTCTCTGCACCGTAGAAGAAAGCTTAAATTGCACAGAAAGCGTCCTTTTTTCTTTCTTAATTCTTCAAATTTCCGAATAGAAAGAAATACATCCTTCCCGTAGAGGTTGCTTATGTATAACTGTAGGCTTTCACGGCCGGCGTCTTGATCCCTATTAGGTTCGTCTTCCGGGCATATAGGCCGTGGTCCAGTCATTCTTCTACTCGACGTTTCGTCTACTGCTGCGGTAGACATCTTCAGGAGATACTGCGTGCTCTCTGTGAACTCCTCAACAGTCGGCTGCAGACTGGCTGGTCGTTGGAAACTCCCTCCCTATTTATAGGCACGCCCCTGGTGGCCGTACTGGCCGTACTGGCTGTAATGTATAATTCCCAAATATGTCTTCTTAATAAAGGAGCCGCCATTTGCAAGATAGAAGCATGGCTTCATAGCATTTGGTGGACGGGAATTACAATGTATATAGAGAAAGATTTGCGTTTAGATCAGTACTTGCTCAGGTAGCTCAGTTGGTAGAGCACTTGGTCTGGAGAACCAAGGGTCCCGGGTTCAAGTCCCGGTCTGAGCGTATAATTTTTCTCTTCAAATATGATTTATCCATCATTGAGATGTACGAAATCAATAATAAAAAAAATGTAAATTTGAGTCTTTTTAATCCTAGTTTAGTATATTAAACCCAATAAGAATGATATATCCAGTACTTTAAAGTCAATTTTAGCTTGTACAATTGATATCGATTTTAATACAATAAAATGCATAACATTTTAATCGTACTCATTAATTTGTAAGCAAATTTTACCTTTTAAGAAAAAGCAACCATGATGAGTAATTCTGCATTCTCAGGTTTCAATCTCCGCCATCGATCACTCACTACAACACCATACTGAGATATATATATATTTGTTGAAATTCATATTGGCCATAGAATTTAAAATATATGGAGAGACCACATTTGAGAAG
Organism: Diploptera punctata; assembly: GCA_030220185.1. NCBI lineage: Eukaryota > Metazoa > Arthropoda > Insecta > Blattodea > Blaberidae > Diploptera > Diploptera punctata. Next base: position 5,824 of record JASPKZ010000428.1, read on the forward strand.
GACAGAAAATATTACATCTATGTTGTGAACTGTGTTGCAACCATTTCCCCTTACAAGAGTGTATGGAGGAACAGATATGGCAGTTAAAAAGAAGATGGAATCCGAAGACAGTGTTTAAAAATGCATTATGAAAATTTTGCGAATATAACAAAAAACAATCTCCGCAATTCGTTGGAAATTTTAAATTTCGGTGTCATTTCGCGTTATCGTATGATTTCGCGTTATTTCGCGATTCATAAATGCCTTTTTTGAGGTTATGGGAAGCGGAGTAAAGAAATGGTACAAGAAAATGACAACATTAGAGCATTTCACGTTATCGCAACTCTCGAATTTCACAGATCTCTAAGACATGGGGGGCAACTTATTTCTTAATATCCTGTAAAATATTTTATTTAGAGGAGTTCAGATATTTTAATTCGTTTAATTTTACTAAAAAAAGTGTACAGGAACGACGTTAAGAATGTCTTTAAGTGAAACAGGTCAGTTCTGTTTCCATAAATTTTGCTCAGTGTGTTGGTAAAGACATTGATAACACTGAGCAACCAAAAAGGAACTTTTTTTTTGTCTCGGAAAGAAAGATATGTGATTCTGATAGTATTTTTCCTTCTGAATTAAAATATGATATCGGGTTTCCTCCATCCCGCAAGGTTTTCGAGAGACAGAAATTTATAATTTCAAACACTTTCACATTTTCTACATTCGTAACTACATAATATTCGAACATTCGGACTCACTTAGAAAGTAAGAAATTACGATTTTCTGCTATATTTCGCTTGTGGAGCATCCCTCTTGATAGTCCAACAATAATCGGCCAGTATATTAGGATTCAATTTGCCTTGGTAACTTTTTTCCATAGCTGAAACCATTTGAGTTAGCTCAATTGGTTTTATTTTACAATGGACAAATGGACGAAAAAAAAATTATTAAAAAAAATTCTTTAAATCCATTAATTGAAATTGAAATAAAAAAACTGTGGGTGATGGAGAAATTCCAAATACATATTTGGAAACACGATAAAAAACTGCATTAAGTACAACTATTGGTACTCATGAGACAAAACTCATGTTGACCAGTGTAATTTTATGATAGCGGGGTATATATATATATATAATTTATTTTAAAGGTGGAAAATATCTCCTTAGGAATGGACAAATGGACGAAAAAAAAATATTAAAAAAATAATTCTTTAAATCCATTAATTGAAATTGAAATAAAAAAAAACTGTGGGTGATGGAGAAATTCCAAATACGTATTTGGAAACACGATAAATAACTGCATTAAGTACAACTATTGGTACTCATGAGACAAAAATCATGTTGACCAGTGTAATTTTATGATAGCGGGTTTATATATATATATATATATATATATATATATATATATATATATATATAATTTTAAAGGTGGAGAATATCTCCTTAGGAATTCTGTTCGATATTTTATAAACTTGGAATCTCTTGTCAAAAATGCACTTACAGGATTATTAGTTGTTTAATGAGAATATTTCAATGAAGCATGATGGAATAGCCTTTATTACTGTGTAACAAAAGTTTTATATAATACTACTTTATTTATTTAAGTGGGCCGGCCTAGGCTGTGAAATATATATTTATGTATATTTGTAATATAAAAATGGCACTCTTTACTTTCTCTTTCGACTTTTAAAATTCTCTCAGACTCTTGGAGAATTCTACTTCATGTAATATTTATATTTATATCCAACTTACATTTGTGTAACTGTAATTCTAGAGATACAGTTTGGTTTGTTAATTATCAGTATGGAAGGTTAAGATTCCAGACATTCGAATTGATACGTAACTCTCTACCATGGCCACAGCGAACATAAAGAACTAAATGGGAGAGGTAGGGCTTGATTGGATTCAATACACATGCACAATCTTAGAGTAACTAGGTAATTACTACTACACATTGTTCTAACAGCAAACACGGTACACTTTATCAGAAATAACAACAGACTGTTATTCTAAGTATTGTACTTCAATGGAATTGTGTGTTCTCGTTTGCAAAATTTAGAGATTAAAAACAAAGTTTCTGTGTTAATAACACTGAGCAACAAAAAAAAAAACTTTTGTTTTGACTCAGAAATAAAAATATGTGATTCTTATAGTATTGTTTCTGTTGAATTCAAACATGACATCGGGTTTTCTCCATCACGCAAGGTTTCCGAGAGACAGGAATTTATAATTTCAAACACTTTAATATTTTCTACATTCGTAACTACACAATATTCGAACATTCGGACTCACCTAGAAAGTAAGAAATGCCGATTTTCTGCTATATTTCGCCTGTGAAGCATCCCTCTTGATGGTCCAACAATAATCGGCCAGCATATTAGGATTCCATTTGCCTTGATATATCTTTTCCATAGCTGAAACCATTTGAGTTAGCTCATTTGATTTTATTTTGCAATGGACAAATGGACGAAAAAACGTTTATTAAAGAAATGATTATTTAAATCCATTAATTGAAATTGAAATAATAAAACTGTGGGTGATGGAGAAATTCCGAATACATATTTGAGAACACAATAAAAAACTGCATTAAGTATAATTATTGGTACTCATGAGACAAAAATCATGTTGACCAGTGTAATTTAATTATAAATTAAAATTAAACGCACATATACAGGGTGTTTTTAAAGTCACTATCCATTTCAATGAAGGAAGGCAATGATTGAAAAATCAATGTTGTGAAGTTTTACATATATTATACTGCCTTTCTATATGACCGCCATCTAGGTGAAAACACATACCGGTACTGCATCTTTCAGCTATAAAACGAAATTCCTTATAATTTAAACCGTAGAAAAGTCTGCTGCTTGTGATATGATTCAGTAAATCAAGCAGATGAGATAAGGATGTTTTCGTAGAGTGAAACGTAGATTTTTCCATGCTGTATTACGAGGAGCATTCAACTCCCTACTGAGGCGCCGAGTTGATGCGTTCGGACCATCACTGGCAATTTGAATCTGTTGCACTGTTTCTGCTAATACGCATGGTCGTCCACGATGTGCCTTATCGCTCTTATTAAATGATTTCACCTCTATAATCAAGAACTAATATTTATAGGTATAACTATTATATTATTAACAATAATTCAATGATGACGAGATATTGTACGTGAAGGGACTTATCAAGGGCTCCATTCACACACATTACCGGTAAGCTTAAATTTCTTTACAAGCAGATGAATGTATGCCTTTGATGGAGCTGGTTTACGGAATTTATGGGTAAATTCTGCTCTGGCGTCTTCATATGACACTCAGAAAACCGTGCACAAACAATGGCGACCCGTTATTCCGTGCTAAAAAGTTGCACTAAGCTAACATTGGATGCAAAGTAAAGGTGGGTTGTTGGGTGTGATGTCCCACGTTGTATATATATGATTGTAATAATTTAGATCACTGTTATTTGCCACGGCACTGATGACTCCCGTCAGGGGAATGAGGGAAAGTTTCTTATATAAACAAATAACGACACTTTGTTAACAGTTAAATTAAATATTATTTTATTAAAGCTTTCACTTCTGTTTAGATTGATCTTGTACATGATCAATACTTTAAAATATTCCGGATTAAATTAATAAATTTCACTTATAGAAGATTATTACTTCATATATGTAATGGATGACTATTTCCAACTGTCAATGTTTCACTAACACTTTATTTCCACTTTATGGATTATTTATACTCCATATGAATTAAATTTCTACTATAATATTATTTTCCATAACTTTTACGCCATTTTGTCAACTAATATCAAGAAATTAACTATAATTCTCTTATTTCTTGATGACCTGTAGTTTTACATGTCTGATTTCTTTCAAGTATTGTAGCCATCTTCTTGTTCTGGGAAAAATCCCATTTCATCTCAGATATAATCTGGAAGTCCTGATTGGTCCAACTGAAAATGAAGGAGTACTACTGGCTGACTCCCATCCATTTCGTCCAATCCAATTTTTTGTTTATAAAACATGTTAATTCAAATGTTTAAAGTATTTTTACATATTTTAAATCAGTTAGAAATACATCTAACTATATTAACAGTTTATATTGACCAGTTTGAATTTTTTATTTACTTATAAAAATTTGAATTCTCTAAATCAATCTTATTTCCATTCTAACTAAAAATAAATATAATTATATTTAAATATTAAATAAAAACCCTTATTATTATTATTATTATTATTATTATTATTATTATTATTATTATTATTATATGGGGATAAATATCCGGTTTTAAAAGAAAAGAAAAAAATGTTTTAATGGAAGTGGATAGTGACTTTAGAGAGTATATACGGACGGCGTTATGTAAGTTTCGAGAAAAATGCGTTTAAAGTTTTTTTTTTACATTTCAAACTCTCGCAAGAGCTATTTAATTATTTCTGACTTGAAAGGAGCTTTACAGCTATTAATCAGCGATTATGTATGGTTTTATTTTACATTTTTAAATAACATATTGTAAACTTATCGTTATTTACTATTTTTAAGCATTTGTGATAAAAGTGTAAATTGTACTTTTTATCTCAATGTTAATGTGCACTGACAGAAAGACTAACTGTAACTCGCTTGTAAACATGCACAGCAATAGCTCACTTATTATTATTATTATTAACTTGAAATTGCATTACAGGCTAAAAACATGACTTATTAACTTATTAAGTTTTAATTGAAAAGTTAAAAAAAAATACACATTATTAAGTAAATCAACTGTGAAATAAACAATTAGAACAACATAAAATTAAAATAATAAATACTTGGCTTCGCTTGAATTCAATTAAATTATAAATCATAAATAAATAAATAAATAATAATAATATTAACATTTATTTATTTAAACTCACAGAGTTAAAGCCATAACTCCTCCTCCTCCATTCACAGCAAAAAGAAAAAAAGAAAAAGGAAACATATAAGTCATAAGTCATAAGTTAATTAAGGGAAATTTGTCAATGTTTGTTGCAAACTGATAGTCTATAAGTTCGTAGTCATTTATATATATATTTATTTCTTAATTCATGTTAATTATTATGATTGGTTGGAGAAAACCCTCAATGATGAGGAAACTTCTCCAAATGAATGAATCAGTTCATAACATATAATCAATAATTGTAAGTAATAGAAGACTGCATTAACAGTGAACTACATGGTCTTTATATAGGAAGCCACATATAATAAGAACAGTTAAGTCTCGTAGACTGCGATGGGCAGGATACTGGTACGAATGGGAAATGAAAGATGTGCATGGAAGCTTAGGAAAACCAGAGGGAAAACGTCCAGTTGATAGACCAAGAATGAGGTGGGAGAATAACTTTAACCATGATTTGAGGGAAGTAGATTATTAAGGGAAATGATTGGAAAAACATGAGCGCGGCATTAAATCTACGAGTTCGATGGTGCTCGTGAATTAGTGTGTTAATATTTGTATAAAATTTAAACTAAAATTAAAATATGAATAAAATTATTATTATCAAAACTATTAACCCTCTGAGAAGTTAGATTTTCAAATTATGAAATTATGTTCAAATAAAAAAATGTTTAGAGAGAGTTAATGAGGTTTACTGTATTTAGGGAAAAATTTTTTTATAAATCATCTTTTGTTGAAAAATTTGGACCCTGTTTGTCTCGGAGCGATTAAAATTGTGTGAAAATTCAAAACAAATCAATGGGAATCATTAATAGAGTATTAAAACCTTCATTAGTGCAAAAATCAACTCGTACTCGTCTTTATCAAATAATGGCTCGACCAGTCCTATGTTATGGGAATGAAGCGTGGACTATAAGGACAAGAGATGAAAGCAGACTAGCAGCTTGTGAGATGAGATTTATGCGCCGAACAGTTGGCTACACCAAATGAGATCGAAGAAAAATAGAAAAATGTAGAAATCCTTCAAGAACTTAATGTGTCACCAATACTGGACTAGATCTCCAGATATCAGCTAAACTGGAAGGAACATGTCTCAAGAATGGTTAGATCCAGGATCCCCAAGGCAATAATGATCTACTGTCCAAATGGGAAACGGTGACTTGGTCGATCTATGAAAAGATGGCACGAAAACCGCTTTCTCAGGCCGTAACAGTTCTTCTAGGACTAATACCTGGCAGGATGATGATGATGATGATATTGAACGTCATATAAAAATAATACGAGTAATTTAGCTTTTTCTAATTAAATATAGTTTAACAATAATTTTTTGTATTTGAGAATAATCAGTAGCATTCTTGGTAAAGATACCAATTTTTTTATTATTGATTTCGTACATCTCATTGATGGATAAATCATATTTGAAGAGAAAAATTAATTTTTCTCTTCAAAAAAAAAAAAGATACCAATGTTTTCTGTTCACTTATGACTCCCTGAAGCTTGTGTAGAAGCTCCTGTTAATGCCTCAATGATTTTGGCGGGAATCTTATTGAAGTTATAAGGATATGGATTACATCGCCTAAATAATTTATTAACAAGAATTGGGTGTACACTAAATTTTTATCTGAATTACTATTAGAATTGTCGTGTATTTTTAAGGTTAATAATATGGACTTCATGAGATAGCATACAGTGTGTTTTCAAAATATTAAAATCTATTCCATTATGTAGGAATAAGAAGAAAAATTGAGAGAAAAAAGTTTCTGTGAATTAGGGTTAAGAAACATCCGGTTAATAGCAATTTTTTTTTTCTCATGGAATTCAGGTAGTATGGGACCGATGCCCACCCAGTATCGTGAGGAATTTGGCTAGCTACAATAAGTAGCGGCTCTAAGATTAAGAAATCCAGCTATCAAAGCTGTGAGACCCGACAGGCTGACCATATATCACCCCTACACTGGCGGATGATCAACTACAATTTATTAACAAGAATTGGGTGTACACTAAATTTTTATCTGAATTACTATTAGAATTGTCGTGTATTTTTAAGGTTAATAATATGGACTTCATGAGATAGCATACAGTGTGTTTTCAAAATATTAAAATCTATTCCATTATGTAGGAATAAGAAGAAAAATTGAGAGAAAAAAGTTTCTGTGAATTAGGGTTAAGAAACATCCGGTTAATAGCAATTTTTTTTTCTCATGGAATTTAGGTAGTATGGGACCGATGCCCACCCAGTATCGTGAGGAATCTGGCTAGCTACAATAAGTAGCGGCTCTAAGATTAAGAAATCCAGCTATCAAAGCTGTGAGACCCGACAGGCTGACCATATATCACCCCTACACTGGCGGATGATCAACTACAATTTATTAACAAGAATTGGGTGTACACTAAATTTTTATCTGAATTACTATTAGAATTGTCGTGTATTTTTAAGGTTAATAATATGGACTTCATGAGATAGCATACAGTGTGTTTTCAAAATATTAAAAACTATTCCATTATGAAAGAATAAGAAGAAAAATTGAGAGAAAAAAGTTTCTGTGAATTAGGGTTAAGAAACATCCGGTTAATAGCAATTTTTTTTTCTCATGGAATTTAGGTAGTATGGGACCGATGCCCACCCAGTATCATGAGGAATTTGGCTAGCTACAATAAGTAGCGGCTCTAAGATTAAGAAATCCAGCCATCAAAGCTGTGAGACCCGACAGGCTGACCATGTATCACCCCTACACTGGCGGATGATCAACTACCATAAATTATTAACGCATGTGGAATGAGGCCAGCAGTCGGCTGATTGGCTAAGGACCTTCTAGGGCTGTCTCTCCATGGAATGCTTTTACTATACCTATTCGCTTAAGAATAAGTGTTGCACTTATTTTCCATGTTTTATCCAGGAATCTGCCCATAATTCTTAATCGATTTTCAAGGTTTACCTGCTCGTACCAATTTTTTACATTTTTAATTTAGAAACATATCTGGGATTATAGTCCACCGCTGTGGTCTCGAGGTAGCGTGCTGCCTTGTCACGCAGCGGGCCCGGGTTCGATCCCCGGTCAGGGCAGTTTTTCTGGGTGAGGTTTTTATCTGGGGTTTTCCTCACCTGTAAGACAAATGTCAGGAAACCGTTAAGGGCCAAATGGTCCCCGAAATCATATGGCCATCATCATCATCATCATCCTTCACCGGTGTGGAAAGCAACGGAAATCTATCACACCTAGAATTATCTAGTAAAGCTGCAAGCATAGCATGAAAATGCTATGATTGCAGTGAAGGACCTGCCTTCGGGCAGAATTACTATGGATGGATGGATGGATCTGGGATTATAACTGGGGGAATCGCCGTTTTACATATTTGAAAACTTTTTATGAGAAGTTGGGATGACAAGAGTCTTTTTATTGTTTAATAACATGCATTAAATTTATCTATTTGTATTTAACAGTTTTTAAATATATACAACATCTTCTTATGCACAATATTAATTTTTTATTCTCTCCCTGCAATCGTCTCTATGCTTCGAGTCACCACCCCGCAGTCTCTTCTCCTTCATCAAATACGTAATTACCTCTATCGGTGCATTCTTAAGTCTCCGTCTGTTTTTCCTCCAATTTGGAATCCACTTAAAACTCCTAACTGACAATCTATCTTCATTCATCCTCTTCTTGCATTGAATAAATAAATAAAGTAGTGGGCCTATTCATGCTCAATGAATAAAACAATACACAATAGCATTTTGGATAATTTGTTACCAAGATCTCCTATTCTAAGAATGACAATACTATTTGCTGCTGGAAATTGTTCAGAATGCGATGCCACAGTATAGAGGGTAATTACCCAGGTCAGTGGTTCGCAGAGTCGGGATGAATTCCAGATATTCTGCTCACGTTCATAGTTTTATTGTGAACACGAATAACCAATTCATGCCAAAAACTAACCTCCCCAACATTTTTATTGAACAGAAAATTGGAGCAATTCAAGATCCAAGAACAATCAAGGAATTATATCTTCATTTCTAGAAAATAGAGTAACTTTAATATCAGATATTTGTATTCTAAACCGCACTTGAAGTACAATCGTAATATATAATTGTAGTCTAGAATACAAATTTATCTAAAAAGCAATTTAACCTCCATCCATCCATCCATCCATTCATAGTAATTCTATCCGAGGACACGTATTTCACTGCAATCATAGCATTTTCATGCTATGCTTTGCAGCTTTACTAGAGAATTGTAGGCGTGGTAGCTTCCCGTTGTTTTCCACACCGGTGGAGGATGATGATGATGATGATTATAAGGTTGACGATGATGACCATATGATTTAGGGGACCGTTTGGGCCTTACAGTTTTCCTGACATTTGTCTTACAGGTGAGGAAAAACCCCAATAAAAACCTCACCCAGAAAAACAGCCCCGACCGAGGATCGAACCCGGGCCCGCTGCGTGTCAAGACAGCACGCTACTTCGAAACCACAGCGGTGGACAATTTAACCTATTGTATATTATTATTATTATTATTATTATTATTATTATTACTATTATTTTTCCGGGTTCGATCCCCTGTCGGGACAAGTTTCCTGAGTGATTTTTTTTCTCCTCACCTGTAAGACAAATTCCGGGAAACTTTAAGGCCTAAACGATTACGAACATGTTCTATCATAATCAACATTATCACATTCGCCATGTTTAGTAAGAATTTGTGTGTGAATGGTGTGTTTCGTCCTAATGTTTTTTTTTGTCTCGGAGAAGGGGAGGCCCTGTATGCCCTTGCATAGTCAAAAACATATGCGTGTTATCCACAGTTTATAATACCTTCTCCCGACAGATCATGCTAATGTAAGGCCCGGGTGAAGTGTAACATGTAAAAAGTACCTATAAGATGATATGTTAAATTGAGTTAATGGATGATGATTATTATTATTATTATTATTATTATTATTATTATTATTATTATTATTTTACGGCCATTAAAATAAAACAACCTAATTATTATTATTGAATTAGAGTGCAAGATTTGAGAGTAATCCGACAGCTCAACTTTTGCAATACAATGGTGGCTACAGTATATTTTATTTAATGGTGACTATTAACAAATGTATTATTATTATTATTATTATTATCATTATTATTATTATTTTACGGCCATTAAAATGTAACAACCTAACTAATTGGATCAGAGTGCAAGATTTGAGACTAATCCGACAGCTCAACTTTTGCAATACAATGGTAGCTATAGTATATTTTATTTAATGGCGACTATTAACAAATTATTATTATTATTATTATTATTATTATTATTATTATTATTATTATTATTATTTTACGGCCATTAAAATGTAATAACCTAACTAATTGGATCAGAGTGTAAGATTTGAGACTAATTCGACAGCTCAACTTTTCAAATATAATGGTAGATATAATATATTTTATTTAATGACGGCTTTTAACAAATCAGGTCATTAGGTTCGCGAATCAATGCTGGCTGTGAAAATAGTGATATATATTGTTCAAATACTTCATGTTAATTTCAGATTCTGGTTGTTTTACTTGGAATAAATAAACAGAAGAGGAAATAGACGATATTAATTCCCCATACGTGCAACATGTCCTGCCCATCGCAGTCTACGAGACTTAACTGTTCTTATTATATCTGGCTTCCTATAAAGACCATGTAGTTCATTGTTATGTAGTCTTCTCCATTCACCTGTCTGTTCATCTCTCTTTGGTCCAAAAATTTTCCTAAGAACTTTATTCTCAAATACTCGTAATCTCCTTTCCTCCCTTAAAGTAAGAGTCCATGTTTCGCACCCATATAATATAACTGGTAGAATAATAGTTTTATTTTACTACTACTACTATTATTATTACCGTGGAAGAATAACATTAACTATGATTTGAGGGAAGTAAATTATACAGAGAATGATTGGAAAACGTTAGCTCAGGGTAGGGATGTATGGAGAGCTTATGTCCGCGCGGCCATGAACCTACGGGTTCGATAGTGCCAGTGAGTTATTATTATTATTATTATTATTATTATTATTATTATGCCGGACATTGGCATCTTTTAAAAGAAATCTAAATTTGTATCTGCTCTAACCTCGACTTCATCATTACCCAGTGTAAGGTACATTTATTAATTGGTGTTTCTCGTATAATTTATCATATTTATATTATTATTATTATTATTATATTAATATTAGTATTATTATTGTATTATTATTGTTATTATCGTATAAAATGTTTGCATATGAAATTTACATTGCAACATTTAATATATTTTTAATTCTTTATAATTAGTATAGTGTATATCTAATATTGTCAAATATTTATTTGTATTTGTGCTGGTTGAGTGGAAGAGAAGGCCTTATGGCCTTAACTCTGCCAGATTAAAGCAAACATTATTATTATTATTATTATTATTATTATTATTATTATTATTATTATTATTATTATTATTATTATTATTATTATGCACTGAGCAACAAAAAATAAACTTTCTTTTTTTGTCTCAGAAAGAAAAATATGTGATTCTGATATTTTTTCTCCTGAATTCAAATATGATATCGGTTTTTCTCCATCACACAAGGTTTCCGAGAGACAGGCATTTATAATTTCAAACACTTTAATATTTTCTACATTCGTAACTACACAATATTCGAACATTCGGACTCACCTAGAAAGTAAGAAATGACGATTATCTGTTTTATTTCGCCTGTGGAGCATCCCTCCTGATGGTCCAACAATAATCGGCCAGCATATTAGGATTCCATTTGCTTTGATATCTCTTTTCCATAGCTGAAATCTCCTGATGAGTGTTCCCCGTTTTATTTTACAATGGACGAAAAAAAGTTTATTAAAAAATAATCATTTAAATCCATTAATTGAAATTGAAATAAAAAACTGTGGGTGATGGATAAATCCCGAAAACATATTTGAAAACACGATAAAAAAATGCATTAAGTACAACTATTGGTACTCATGAGACAAAAAACGTGTTGACCAATGTTGTTATTATTATTATTATTATTATTATTATTATTATAATAACTCAATATTCACTCATTCAACCAATTAATCATTATGGTTTATTAAATTCGTAGGTTCAATTACGTATTCACAAAGATTCTCGTTTGGTATTTACTCTCAACCACCTAAATTCACTTCATATCATCGATATCCAGTTTTCTAATTCAAATTATCCTCCCACCTTTGTGTAAGTCATTATTATATTTTCCACAGGGGTCCCCCAGTAAAAAAAAGTTCGATAGCTTTTCTAATGGTAGCAATTCGAATTAATATTATTATTCGATCTATTGAGTTGGTGTTTACTTGATGAAAATCCATATTTATTAATTAAAATAAAAATAAAACGTAGTTTTATTTGATTTTCATATTTATTATATAATTCAGTGACAGCTGTTTCGGTACACTGTACCTTCTTCAGACATGTTAACAAATTATGAATTGTGTTCCAACTGATCTAAGCAACAATGCAACATATTTATTTAAATTTCTTAATTTAACAAAGGGGATTCATTCATCAAGTTGAGAATTTAAGTTTGTTACTACTTTCAAATTTATTTATTTCTACAGCCTCCAAAAGATCTAACTTCTTACCCTTATCACAAACATGTAATATTTCATTTACAGCCTCCAAAAGATCTAACTTCTTATCCTTATCACAATATCATTTTACATGTTTGTGATAAGGGTAAGAATTTAGATCTTTTGGAGGCTGTTGAAATAAATACATTTAAAAGTAGTAACAAACTGTTAAATTCTCAACTTGATTTGAATGAATCCCCTTTGTTAAATTAAAAAATTTAAATAACTATTGTTGTATTTAATACACAATTGATCTTCTTGGTGATACAATATTAAAATATATATACAGTCAATATATATACAGTCAATAACTGGTCTTGAGAATGACAGCTTGGCTGTAGAAACTAGTTGACCATTTTAAACATTTATTGGTGAAATGGGCATATTGACTGTATATATATTTTAATTGTTGTATTGTTGCTTAGATCAGTTGGAACACAATTCATAATTTGTTAACATGTCTGAAACAGCTGTCACTGAATTATATAATAAATATGAAAATCAAATAAAACTACGATTTATTTTTATTTAATTAATAATAATAATTATTATTATTAATATTACTTTATCACTATTATTATAATTACAATTATTATTATTATAATTACAATTATTATTATTATAATTACAATTATTATTATTATTATTATTATTATTATTATTATTATTATTATTATTATTATTATTATTATTATTTTCACTGTTAAGACTAATAAGCTATTTAATTATCTACTTAAATGCTTATTTTCTCTCTTAGTTGGAAGCATTTTCCAAGTTTGAAAGTATTGACGCAGAATAATTGAACGCATAATGGCGTCTGGGAGACCTCAAATTGACAAAGTTTCAAGACATTGTTTGAAAGGTTGAAAATCGACTAAGCCATTAAGAGTTCAAACTTAATGGGTCGTATTAAATTGACAAGGAAGCTAAGTAATTATTCGTGTGGTAAAGTTGCGAGTTTTCTTATCGACTTGGTGTCAATTATAAAAATGTTCAAACAGAATTTATCGATTTGGTGTCAATTATAAAAATTTTCAAACATAATTTATTGACATTCAAATGCAGAAGTCTGTTAAAGTTAATTCTGACATCCACGTGTTCAACAGACAAATATATTATTGATTTATCTTCTAGATAAACTATCTAGTCTGCTTGTTAATAAATTATGGTTTTATAAATCGATCCAATACATTCTTCATTGCTGAATCCTTCGTCTTATTCAATCCCCTACAATCCCCTAATTAATATACAACATATTTTCATTGTTTATTTATATATTAAAAATAAGTAATCCAAAAAAATATGTAGAGAGGATTGAAATATTACAAATTCAAATATAATACATGTAAATGCAAACATTTCACCTTTCTGTTTTTTTTTTACTAATTGCAACACATTTCCTTCTTCGTTTCTCTATATTTTCCTTTTTGTTTTTACGTTGTTTACCTTTTTATTTTTATTTTACTTTTAGCACAAGCACACATCACACCCAGACCCAAGGCGGAGATTTAAAATCCCCTGCGAAGTTAAAAGTTTAGTTCAATTAGAGAGTAATTATTCCATCCATGCATCCATAGTAATTCTGCCCGAAGGCAGGTCCTTCACTGCAATCATAGCATTTTCATGCTATGCTTGCAGCTTTACTAGAGAGTTGTAGGTGTGGTAGCTTCCCGTTGGTTTCCACACCGGTGAAGGATGATGATGATAATGATAAGGATGATGATGATGATTATGGCCATATGATATCGGGGACAAGTTTTCCTGACATTTGTCTTACAGGTAAGGAAAAACCCCGATAAAAACCTCGTCCAGAAAAACTGCCCCGACCGGGGATCGAACCCGGGCCCGCTACATGACAAGGCAGCACGCTACCTCGAGACCACAGCGGTGGACGAGTAATTATTATGTTTTGAAAATATGAATGTACAAAAAACACTCTAAGTGTATTTACTTCTCGAACACCCTATTACTGAGCACTGGTGGTGGTTAAGAAAACATTGACTACAATATAAGCCCTTGTTCGAAACCAACAACGTCCACGCATTTATTAAAGGGGGAATTTAATTATTATAAGCATTGAAGTGGTTAATTTGGTTTAAATTTATTTCATAAATATAAACTCTGTTAATTTTATTACGCTTTGAATTTTTACCACAGGCCTAGAGTTTAGTGCAGCGTGTAACACAATAGACATAAGAGCGATTGGTGCTTAGTGTTGTTACACAACATGAGCTTGTGGTTGTGGAAAACCAGTCAGAGCGTACAGTACATGTCAGCTTGTAGGACAATTGAATTACTTGTCCGCTAGTTGGATTTTCAGTTTACTGCAGCATTACTACATCAGTCTAGTCTACATTTGGACTATACTTTAATCATCATCATGAACAAATCCGTTTTAGGCCTTGTGATCTTTGACGATAAACCTAAAGAAGATGGTCTTGATCTTTTCACCGATGTTTTTGGTTTTCCTTGGCCCCTATGTCCAGTTGGAGCATATTGGAACGCCAATTTTGGAAGTTTATTTCGTTCCATTCTTCTCAAATGATTTTTCCATTCTTACTCGTATATTTCTATATTTTCTAAACTTGGCACTCCAAGTTTTTCTCTGACTATTTAACTCATGCCCCAAATGGGAGTTAATGACCAATCACAATTCAATCAATTTGGATTTACAACCAATCACAGTCGTTTTTCACCTCGATTTTATCACTTTAAAATCAAGCTCCTCCTTTTTAACTTTCTGAATAGGTCAGACCGTTATTTTGCAATGACTGACTCTCTAAGAAACACGTAGAATATAACAATTTATATATTAAGATGTCAGAATTCTACAATACACGTGGCTACCAGATCATACATATATAGTGCACGAATGTAACCAGCTAGTGCTTGCGGGATATAATATAAAACATTTATAGCGATTGATTATACCACAAAAAAAGAAAGAATCCACTGTTTGCACTTTCTTAAACTATTATTTCCCAGGTAATAAAGTTCCAGAAAAATACAATTGACATATTTACGTCATAGGAGATCAGTAATTAATTAATATACAGTTTGATGTGTTTAATTTTTTCTCCACTGGTATGCATTCTTAAAATATTGCGATCCATTGGCAATAAATAATACGATTTGCTTGCAGTGATGAATAAGTGAAACATAACAAACATTTCTCATTTGTTTTCAAACATCGCCGTTTACATTAAATATATAAATATTTTAAAATAACTATATTAAAATAATGATTTGTGTATGAACAGCTTAATTTTATTCGTTAAATAGTCCTAACAAATGTCACTCTTGATTTCCAAATTCTCTACATAAATTCACTCCTTACTTCGTAAGTCGTGAATTTATCGATAATTTGGAAATAACTCGTGGCATTACTTATGATAATGTTCCTTTGGTGATCCAGTCTATTAATTCCTAACAGTGATCGTAAGAAGCGCATCTGACTTATTCCTAAGTTTATGAGAATATCTTTTATTTAAAATCCAAATTTCACTTCCGTATTTTTTATTTTGATGTGATGTTATTTAATCTTATTTTTACCAAAATGTCTTCTTATTACCACATTAATTTTATTATTTTTTTTGTAAATTTGGATCAATGTTACTCTTATGTTCTGAAAATACACTTCCAAAGTATGAGAAATCCGATCACTTGATCTATAATTTTTCCATCGTCCACCGCTGTGGTCTCGGGGTAGCGTGCTGCCTTGTCACGCAGCGGGCCCGGGTTCGATCCCCGGTCGGGACAGTTTTTCTGGGTGAGGTTTTTATCGGGGTTTTCCTCACCTGTAAGATAAATGTCAGGAAAACGTTAAGGCCCAAACGGTCCCCGAAATCATATGGCCATCGCATTCATGATCATTCATATTCATCTTATGTTAAGCTTAGGATTAAGACTTCCCTGGCGCACCAATATCATCATCATCATCACCCATCATATCATCGGGGCAACGTAACCCCGGCTTCCAGGCGCCCCAACCTCAGAAGTGGGTTACAAGTACTCCATGCCAGGAGAGAAACCAGGAATGTCGAAAAGACAAACCTGGGGCATTTGAAAAAAAACATATTTTTTCCATCAATCTCAATATTTCACCCGTTGTATGTTTTTTTTTTCACACTTTGCCATTGCTTTAGATTTTTTAATCGAAATTTTCATATTACATTTGCTGGCAATTTTGAATAATTGATATGCTGCTATTTGTAAGCTTACTTAAATAATATTTTACATTATATTAAGTGTATATAATTTTGTGTTATTTCATTATTCGCTGATTGAATGGAAGAGAAGGCCGCGAGCCCTTAACTATGATAGCTGAAATAAAACTATTATTATTATTATTATTATTATTATTATTATTATTATTATTATTATTATTATTATTATTACAACTCAGGTCATTATTAGTGCAATTCAATGGATTTATCTTTCCTCCGACGGAAAACGTTCTTAAGTTTCCACGTCCTTAAAATCCAACGATAACGTACCAGGTTTGGAACGCTATCTTCTGAATCAGAGGCGAGTATAGAACAATGGTTCACCGAGAGGGCAAATATTTTGCACATAAGACTCTTATTTTAGGCTTGAGTGTAATTTGGCGAGTATAGAATATCCTTTCAGAAGTAAACCGTATGTGGAACTCAAGGCTCGCGGCCTTCTCTTCCATGCTTAAATATTTGCATTGAGTTAATTATATATCAATATTTAATACTCAGAGTTCCCATATTGAGTTACCTGGTGAGTGCTAATGATGTTGGTGCAGGTGGTTTAATGTATACCATGTTCCACTTTGTATCGAATTTTGCCGAGAGGATGGAATTTTTTAGGGCTTAACGATCTGAGTACGGTTTACTTCTGAAAGGATACGCCTCTGATTCAGAAGATAGCGTTCCAAACCTGGTACGTTATCGTTGGATTTTAAGAATAGAACAATGGTTCACCGAGATGGCCATGGGACCCTGTCGTAGAGATTCAACACATCCCTAAAAAATTCCATCCTCTCGGCAAAATTTGATACAAAGTGGAACATGGTATACTCATTCATGAATAAATATATGTTATCAAAATGCAATACCATTAATTATTAACAATTATATATAAATTAATTAGTGTATAATGCTGTTGTGTTATTATTTAATTGTAATATTAATGTGTTTTCTTTATGTAATTGTAATGTTAATGTTTTTTTAGTGTATAATGCTATTGTGTTATTATCTAATTGTAATATTATTGTGTTTTCTTTATGTAATTGTAAGGTTAATGTTTTTAGTGTATAATGCTATTGTGTTATTATTTAATTGTAATATTATTATTGTGCTTTCTTTATGTAATTGTAATGTTATTGTGTTATTACTTAATTGTAATATTATTGTGTTTTCTTTATGTAATTGTAATGTTATTGCTGTTTTTGTTTATTTTTCTTTACACTAGTACCAATTATTACTTTATTGTAACGGACTGTCAACAGCACGTACGGCTTACTGCCCGTGCGACCCATATTTGTAAATAATATTGTAAATATCTTACTTTTTGTCTAATAAAGTCCTACTACTACTACTACATTAAACCACCTGCACCAACATCATTAGCACTCACCACGTTTTCCGTCGGAGGAAAGATAAATTCATTGAATTGCACTAATAATGACCTGAGTTGTAACTCTTGAGTTATTAAATATTGATATATAATTAACTCAATGCAAATATTTAAGCGTCTTCGCAGTTGCCAACATTTGTAATATTAAAATACTCGTTTCAATGGAAATACTCGTTATAAAGTACATATTTTATCCGAATGTGTTCATGCTTCAGGGTCTGTTTCACCAACACAGGTAACTGTATTACGCCAGTTTAAGCTATGCATTATACACGGGGAAAACTGGCGTAATACAGTTACCTCTGTTGGTGAAATTGACCCTCAGAAGTGAAATTTAACTGTCATTTTTAAACTTTCGACTCTAGTATATACAGTGCCTTTTATCCGTGATATCATTATCCAATACGATTTTTGGCAACATATACGTTTTCTGGTCCACCGCTGTGGTCTCGAGGTAGCGTGCTACCTACCCTCGGAGCGGGCCCGGGTTCGATTCCCGGTCGGGACAGGCTCCTGGGTGAGGTTATTTTGGGTGTTTTTCCTCACCTGTAAGACAAATGTCAGGAAGCTAAGGTCCCAATGGTCCCAGAAAATTATCCGGCCAACATCATCATCATTATCATCCTTCATCGGTGTAGCAACGGGAAGGTACATACTTATAATTCATTAGTAAAGCTGCAAAGCATAGCTTGATTGCAGTGAAAGATCTGCCGCCGGGCAGAATTATTCTACAGTAGAATATTTTTCCCCGAATCTTTTCAAAGTAATTTTGTACAGGATGTCTCTTAAGTCACTATCCATTTCCATGAAAACACTACTATTTTTTATTTTCTTTACATACACTGTCAGCTTAGTGCAACATGTTCATTACAGAAGAACGTTACCATTGTTTGTACACGGGTTCGCGGATTGTCAAATGAAGTCGCCAACGCGGAATTTACCCTTAAACAAATTTAAGAGTTTTGGCAGTGTGTATGATGAAGTACGTCATGAACACATATCAGCAGAAACAGTGCAGTAGGTTCAAATTACTAGTGATAGGAGTCCGAAGGCATCAACTCGACGCCTCACTAAGGAGTTGTATGTCCCTCGCAACAACAGTGTGGAACATTCTACGTTTCACTCTACGAAAACATCCTTATCACGTCTGCTTCATTTACGGAACCGTACCACAGAAGCAGCATACTTTTTAACGGTTTAAATGTTAAGGTCTACAGCTGAAAGACGTAGTATGTGTTTTCACCTAGATGGCGGTCATATAGAAAGGCAGTAGAATGTGTGTAAAACTTGACAATAACATTGATTTTTTCAGTCATTTCCTTCCTTCATTGAAATGAATAGTGACTTTAGAGACACCCTGTATATAAATTCAACCGCAATCACCTCTTAGATAAATGCAGATGATGTTGGGGGTATGGACTTGTTAGCATTAAAATTCCTTAAAATTTGAAGTTAATTCATTCAGTAAAACTTATCTACGAACAATAATTAGAAATAGGAATGAGATGCACAAAGAAATTAAACATAGGCTCAATTCTGGAAATGCGTGCTATTATGCATTACATGGACTCTTGTCCCAACTCCTTTAAAAAAAAAGTTAAACTGAAAATATGTAAAACTGTTATTCTCCCAGTTATATTATATGGATGCGAAACGTGGACTCTCACTTTAAGGGAAGAAAGGAGATTACGAGTATTTGAGAATATAGTTCTTAGACAGGTGAATGGAGAAAACTACATAATAGTGAGCTGCATGATATGTACAGGGAGCCAGATATAATAAGAACAGTTAAGTCTCGTAGACTGGGATGGGCAGTACATGTGACATGTATGGGGATGAAAGAGGTGCATGGAAGGTTCTTGTAGGAAAACGACCAGTTGGTAGATCAAGAATGTGGTGGGAGAATAAAATTAACCATGATTTGAGGGAAATAGATTTTAAGGTGATAATAGGAAAAATCTCAGGATAGGGATGTATGGAGAGCTTATGTCCCCGCGGCCATTAACCTCCGGATTCGAAGAGCCAGTGGGTTAGTTAAAACTTTCGAAATACGTAATTTAACATTAGCATTCCATAGACTTTTAAAGAAATAATATGAACAACAATTTTAATATCTGAAATGCAGAAACCACAGAACATGTGATAAGAAATGCTTTCATAGTTTGATAACGTGTGAGGGAGAGGATGTGCAGAAGGAGAGGGTGAGCTGTGCATTAGAGAGCAGCAGCTGCATGTGAAGAGGCAAATGATTTGCGAGACGAGCAGAACTAATGTTGGTTCACCGCTCTTCAATACAGCATCTGTCGTTTTCAGTTGGCCCCATAAGCATTTCTATGGGCGACAGACCTTCAGCGTCGACATCCAAAACATTACCAGAATCTTTACATCAAATTCAGAGAAATGCACGTGTCATATAGCATCAACCTTCACTCATCTATACGCCTAACTATAATTTTATGTTTTCGGGTTAATGAAACAAATTAATAGATCCTTGTTATTAAGCTCAGGTAAATTATTCTCAGATAAACTTCACATAAAAGAAAAACTAAACCTACGAATAACAGATGATTTAAATCAGCAGACAAAATGGGAATGGTTATCAGAACTTTTTAAACTGACCCAAACCCTCTGGCGGCACTATGGCCCTAGGGTCGACTCAGCCTCTAACGGAAATGAGTACCAGACGCTTGTTCTGGGGGTAAAGGCGGCCGTCATGCAGGGATGACAACCCGGCTGACATAAAGTGCCGATTGTCTAGAAAATGTGGGAGCCTTAACCTCCTACTACCCCAAGGGCCTCCGGGCCTGTTGTGGGATCACTTTACTTTTTTATCAGAACTCTTAATGTCGTCATGGAAAATTCTTCTTTTCTATGTCAGTTCTTCTACTTCTTCTTTTCTATATCAATTCTTCTTCTTCTTCCTTTCTATGTCAATGATGATTACATCTCATTCCATCTCTTGAGTGGTCTGCCCAACTCTCTTTTTTTCCCTCTAGAATGTAGGTTCTTCGCTGCTTTAATAATCCTCGTGTAGTCAGCTCTGTCCACGTGGGAATTCCATTCCCTTTTCCTTGTTGTAATAAATGTCTCAGCATCTATGATAATGCATTCTTCCCTCACATCCTGGTTCCTGACTCCGTCAAGTCTTGTTTTGTTTACTATGGCTCTTAAAGTACACATTTCTGCTGTTCTCACGAGTTGTTTTGTTTGGCTAATATCTGATCTTGTATTCGCACCATGTGTCATTATTCCATATAACATCTCGTAAGTATCTTGAAAAATTAAGGAACCCAATTGAGTTCATATATAACTTCACATATGTCGGAGATAAACTTAAACGTCATTACTTTATAATTTATCTAATCATGAGGAATTACATGAGTTACTCCATTACATCACCATAACAATATATGTTAAACAACTGTGGTTTGCTAAAATTATTTTTAACTAACATTAGATGAGGTGAAGGGTGATAGGAAATGAATGGAGATGAAATGGCATAATGGTGGAGAGAAGAGGAGTGGAGAGTGTGTCGTGACCTGGCCCTAGGGTAGATCAGACAATTTGAAGGTAGGATTCGTTGTGAGTCCAAGAACTCCAGTGAATGCAGAACTTGATTTAATCTATTTATTAAAGACGATGATTAAAAAGTTACAATATTGTGTCTCTAACTGTCATAGAGACGAGGTCGGAACCATGAAGAATAAGCCCTGATGCCAAGGGCATCAGCCGTTATAAACCCTCTGATAAGCGGGCGTGGCATGGACGCTGAGTTGGAATGTTTCACCCTCATTTCCAAATAAGGACATATCTCTTCTAAAGTTACGTATGAAGACTGGAATTTTCCAGCCATGTTATCTTACGGTATTCAACTAGGGGATGGAGAGTAATCTTATCTTGACTCGACGCCCCTGTATTAGACTGGGGGATGGTGAGTAATATTATCCAAACTCAACGCCCCTACCTGTTTCAACTTGAATATCCATATGTAATTATTATTATATATTAGAGTGTCCAGTACGCAATTTCCCTTCATAATATAATATAAATACATTCTGATTGTTAATTCAATACTTTAATATATATATATATATAATATATATATATATGGATTCTATGCTATTGGCTAACAGTGCAATAATTAATTAGTATATGCGGTAATAATGCTACAGCCAGCACACGGTAATAATGCTACGGCCAGCACACGGTAATAATGCTACAGCCAGCACAAGTGTTGGTAGGGTGGAATTCGGGAAACGGGAGAACCCGAGAAAAACCTGAAAAATTCCGATGTGGCCCATAACAATATTCAACTGATACCGCCAGGATTTGAACTTGAGGTCCTATTCGAGGCAGCAGCGAGCGCTAGCCACACTTCCAACGAGACGGTCTAGCATGGGTTAGAGTTGCAATGTTCAATTCGTCAGCAACAAAATTGTAATCATTCTAGGCCTACAAATCCAATTCAATCCAAGCCTCTATGTTAAATTTGGAATCAGACGACATCCCTAAAATGACAAATATTTCAGTTCAATAGTCTTGTTTCAATATTCATAACAAGACTTTCTGAGTTATGTTAATTTCTAAAAAACAAAAATGGTTTACACCACCGTTATTTTAACCGGTATATTTATTGTTTATTATTGAAACTATTATTTTTTAATGATACTTACTGCATGAACATTTAGGAGGTATTTAAGATTATTAAAGAATATCACACTTAAATATCTATATATACTACAATGTATCAAGCATCAGATAAATCGAGATATATTAATTGAGAGACATGTGAATTGTATTACTAAGTCAATAACAATGCATTCTTATTAGCAGAAATACTAGTGTGAGATTTTAGAATTAACTAATTTTGTGACAGATTTAAGAATTGACTTGTTTATATTGAATGTCATCTAGTGTAATTACACTTAAACTTTAAGAAGAATATTAGATAAAACGATTAGTGAACTAAATGTGAACAGAACACTATATTCCACTGAATGTAGACCATAAGTGAATTCAGGAAAACCTATCGATAATATGTTTTCCGCCAATTGTGAAGATATTGGTACTGCAATCCGTACAGGATATTTATTGAGTTTTGTGACAGATATTGGGCTACCGACTGTAGTGTGTACAATTTTCTTTCTATGGTCGAAATGTTTGTAACAAAAAATTCATATTTTAAATCCAAACAACAAAAAATGGTAATAATAAATCGTGTTGTCAGACAAGGGTGTCCTTTGATTAAAGAATATCAGACTTAAATATCTATTTACCATAATGTATGAAGCATCAGATAAATCGAGATATATTAATTGAGAGACATGTGAATTGTATTACCAAGTCATTAACAATGCATTCTTATTAGCAGAAATACTAGTGTGAGATTTTAGAATTAACTAATTTTGTGAGAGATTTAAGGATTGACTTGTTTATATTGAATGTCATCTTGCAGCTGTTTCTCCCAAGAGAACATTGAAAATAAAATTTAAAAAAATCATTTTAATTTTGATGCAACTGATAATTTCTTCTATACATTATATAACTAAATTCGCATTACATACATTGCGGACGTGTAGTGGAAATCAACACGGTCATGTTTAGCACTAGAACTCTTGTTCGAAAACGTACCATTTTCCCGCTACATGCACGCAAAATACAACGTATGTTCACCTCTCCCATATTTTCGGGACTAAAGACGGTGCAGTTTCTCCCTACATGACCACACTAGACTACTGTCTGTGGAGTGACATGAAATCGCTAATTTACGAGACCCCTGTGGCTTCCGAGGAAGACCTACTAGAACGGGATATGGTGGTGGCGGATGTTACAAAAACAAGGGCTGGTGATCGTGCCATAACATAGTAGTACAGAGGCGTTCTTCACATCGATCCCTTCTTGTGGACCCAGACGACAAGCAGCAAGCGTCAGAGAGAGGGCAACTTGTGTTATGGTAGTCTGCGTGTAGCGGAAAAACGGTATTTCTAGACACAAGTTCCTATGCTAAACAAAGCCGTCTTGGTCTCCAGATATAATAAGAACAGTTAAGTCTCAGACTGCGATGGCAGGACATGTGGCACGAATGGGGAATGAGAGACGTGCATGGAAGCTTCTTGTAGTAAAACCAGAGGAAAACGCACCAGGAATGCGGTGGGAGAATAACATTAACTATCATATTTGAAGAGAAAAATTATACGCTCAGACCGGGACTTGAACCCGGGACCCTTGGTTCTCTAGACCAAGTGCTCTACCAACTGAGCTACCTGAGCAAGTACCGATCTAAACGCAAATCTTTCTCTATATACATTGTAATTCCCATCCACCAAATGCTGTGAAGCCATGCTTCTATCTTGCAAATGGCGGCTCCTTTATTAAGAAGACATATTTGGGAATTATACATTACAGCCAGTACGGCTTTTTCCAAGTTTCTATTATTGATTTCGTACATCTCAATGATGGATAAATCATATTTGAAGAGAAAAATTATACGCTCAGACCGGGACTTGAACCCGGGACCCTTGGTTCTCTAGACCAAGTGCTCTACCAACTGAGCTACCTGAGCAAGTACCGATCTAAACGCAAATCTTTCTCTATATACATTGTAATTCCCATCCACCAAATGCTGTGAAGCCATGCTTCTATCTTGCAAATGGCGGCTCCGGTCTGAGCGTATAATTTTTCTCTTCAAATATGATTTATCCATCATTGAGATGTACGAAATCAATAATAGAAACATTAACTATGATTTGAGGGAAGTAGATTATACAGAGAATGATTTGAAAACATTAGCTCAGGATAGGGATATATGGAAAGCTTATGTCCGCGCGGCCGTGAGCCTATGGGTTCGATATTGTCATCAGTGAGTTAGTTACTTAGATATTGTCTGGTAACGATTCGCTCTTCTTGATAAGTTCGTTCTGCAGTAAAAAAAAAAACATAAATTATTTTCTTGCTTTTAAAAATTCTCCTGAAGTACTTTCTAAATGCATAAAATTAACTTTTATATGGCAATTGTTCCAGGAACTTGACACCCACGCATATCATTTATAACTTCAATATGAGGCCACTCCTGTTTAGTGTTCACGCCTTCACATCAACCTCCAAACAATAGCTTATGTACATGTTTAGTTAATTTATTCAACAGCTTATGATTGACAGACACCAGTTTAGAAAACCCATCTTCATTATCTACGAGCGTCACATCGTGACAATATTGATACAGCAGGCGTTGATTATATACTTTAAATATAACTTACAAGCTGTGATCAGAAGGTTAAATATGAAAGATACTATTATCAATATTTTACAAACAGCGATAAAAATGCCAGGCTTCGTATGCGTGCTTTTTATTTTAATTCGCCCAAACATTTAAGTTACATTAAGAATATTTCTATGATGCAAATTATCTTAAGTAATGCCACGAGTGATTTTCAAATTATCGATAAATTCACGACTCACGAAGTGAGAAGCGAATTTATCTAGAGAATTTGGAAATCGAGAGTGGCATTTGTTAGGACTATTTAACGAATAAAATTAAGCTGTTTACTAACAAAATAATTATTTAAATATAATTACTTAAATATAATTATTTAAATATAATTATTTAAATATAATTATTTAAATATAGTTATTTAAATATAATTATTTAAATATAGTTATTTAAATATAGTTATTTAAATATAGTTATTTAAATATAGTTATTTAATTATCGTTATTTTAAAATATTTATATATTTAATGTAAACGGCGATGTTTCAAGACAAATGAGAAACGATTGGTACGCTTCATTTGCTTCTTTTTTCATCACTGCAACCAGATCATATTATTTATTGCCAAAGGAACGCAATATTGTAAGAATGCACTAGTGGAGAAAAAATAAAACACATCAAACTATATATTAATTCATTTCTGGTGTCATATGATGTAAATATGACAATTATATTTTTCTGGAATGTTATTACCTGGGAAAAAATACATTTAAGAAAGTGCAAACAGTGGTTTCTTTTTTTGGTGGTATAATCAATTAGGAAATGAAATTACGAGTTTTTGAGAATAAAGTTCTTAGGAAAATTTTTGGACCAAAGAGAGATGAACTGACAGGTGAATGGAGAAGACTAATAACAATGAACTACATGGTATTTATAGGAAGCCAGATATAATAAGAACAGTTAAGTCTCGTAGACTGCGATGGGCAGGACATGTTGCGCGTATGGGGAATGAAAGACATGCATGGAAGCTTCTTGTAGGGAAGCCAGAGGGAAAACACCCGGTTGGTAGATCAGGAATGAGGTGGGAGAACAACATTAACTATGATTTGAGGGAAGTAGATTATACGAGGAATGATTGGAAAGCATTAGCTCAGGATAGGGATCTATGGAGAGCTTAAGTCCGCGCGGCCATGAACCTACGGGCAATAGTGCAAGTGAGTAAGTAAGTATAATCAATTGCTACAAATGTTTTTATATTAACTCCAGCATGCGCTATGTGTTGACATTCATGCACTATATATACAATCTGGTAGCCGTATTTCTTATAGAGTCAGTCACTGCACAATAATGCTATGACCTATTCTGAATGTTAAAAAGGAGGTGCTTTCTTTATTATGATAAACTTTAGTTGGTAAATTCTAGGCGAAACACGACTGTGATTGGTTGTAAATAAAAAATAATTGAAACGTGATTGGTCATTTCTCCTAGACACTGAAAGTTGTTAGTACACATGGCAGACCATCACCTTCATAACATAAATTAAGGTAAATTCATCTCGATACTGAAAAACCTGCAAGTTGGTAGATATCTTAAGGATTTTCATATTATTCGTTCGCGAATAAAAATCTCGAGAAGAAATAAGTGTTATTTGCTGTGATATTTAACACTACGACCAGAGAGGAAACCTACAAAAACGCTAATACAGGCATAAACATTATTAAGAAATATCTAGACTAAAATTTACTCTCCTTTACTATCTTAAAATCAAGTATAATTTATTTTTCCTTAACCATTCCAAGTAGGTAGCCTACTAATATGTGTAATAAAAAGACAATTACACATAATTTTGATTTAGTACAGTATGATAAGTATGCTTGGCCTTTATTGAATTTATAGGAATAAAAATTAGGTATTACAATAGACCTACATCTAAAATTAAAAGAAAAAAAAAATATATTTAAACTCTGTTAGGTGGAGCAAAAATATTACAAAAAACAGAAAATTACAAATATATCAAACTATAATTCAGAGCATTTTAACATATGGTGCTGAAGTCTGGCAAATTCCTACCAGGGAAATGAAAAGAATTTTAAGCACAGAAATGGATGTTTTAAGAAGATCAGCTGGAAAATCTAGAATGGATAGAATACGAAATAAAGAAATAAGGGAAATTATGGGTGTACAAGAGGAGCCGGACATCGTAGACATTATAGAAAAGAAAATATTACAGTGATATGGCCATGTCAAAAGAAAGCCAGAGCAAAGATTGCCTTAAATTGTTATGGAATGAATCCCAATAGAAAGGAGGAAGAGAGGAAGACCGAAGAAAACTTGGATAGAAGGGGTACAAGCAGCTATGAATATCAGAGGATTGGAGGAAGATCAATGGATGGACAGAAAGGAATGGCGTTTGGTTTCCGGAAAGGATCATTTTTTGTGAAGGAACATATAGTCGAAAACAAGTCGTTTATGCGTTATGCGTAGATGAAGGTGTTCACCCGTAAGGGTCGGAATTGAATACAAACAATTGTATACATATAATTTTATTAAAAAAGACGTGTTTTTACAATAAGTGTTCAAAAGTCGACCCTGTGCCTCATTGCATGTTTAATATCGTCGCAGCAACGATCAGCCGGCACGGCCGATCATGGCAGGATTCTTTTTGATGTCGTCAAAACACTTATTGTTCTAACATTTATTGTAAAAACACGTCATTTTCAATAAAATGATTCGTGTAGAATTGTTTGTATTGAATTCCGACCCTTGCGGGTGAACACCTTAATTTGCGCATAACTCAAAAAAGACATGTTTGCAACTATATGTTCCTTCACAAAAAATGATCCTTTCCGGAAACCAAACGCCATTCCTTTCTGTCCATCCATTGATCTTCCTCCAATCCTCTGATATTCATAGCTGCTTGTACCCCTTCTATCCAAGTTTTCTTCGGTCTTCCTCTCTTCCTCCTTTCTATTGGGATTCATTCCATTCCTTCACAAAAAATGATCATCTCTGCATGGCCTATCATCCCTATTATTTCGCGGCGAGGTCCTGTTACACCCTGTGTGTGTGTGTGTGTGTGTGTGTATGTATATATATATATATATATATATATATATATATATATATATACAGATTACGTCAAGCAATGTATAAATTCATAATTGTTATGACTTTACGCTTAATTGTACCAACGCACGTTTTTTGCGTGCGGTATTCTTATCTGCAATTCAGTCAGTAATTTCTTACTGCACTGTTTGTTAGAGTAGAACTTCAAACATATTTTACCACTTATATTATTACAGAAATGTATTATCAACACATTTTTAAGAAGACGCACTACCCAATGAAGCTTATTTATTCTAAATTTAATGCCCCCAAAATTGTACAAATTTAAAAACTTACTTTATTTATCTATAATTAGTAGGGCTGAAAAAAAGTAGTGGTATCAGATAGTAACTAATTTCTATACACATTGTTTACAAAATGCGTGTCTTTGTCGAGCGTCTCCACTGCCTGCTCGGAGCGGAGAATGTGTATGCTCGACTCTCTTCAGTAATATACCTATTTACGTGACGTTTGGTTGTATCAGAATGCCGAAACAAAAATTGTGCAAAGATGAGTCCATTCCTATACAAAGCGGACTGTACTAGAAGTCTGTCTCGAGTAGCGCGTGTCAACGTGCAGTTTGTAAACATAGCGGTGTAAGTAAGATGCAGACTAGCCTATAGTCAATGTTTTTTTTCAGCCCTATTAATTAGTAAGTGAAAATCAATATAAATCTCATTCACAAAATCACAAAACTGGACAGAATCCGTAGGACTATGACTTTAATTCAACTCAAATGACACACAACTCAATGCTTAAGACACAGTATTAATTTCAGCTCCACTGTGAAAATTAAGCCTGAGCAGTAATCAGAACATTTATAAATTCAGAACATATTTAAGTACCCACTTATATGTAAAATTTGCAAATTTTAATTCAACGATAAAATGTCCAATTTAGTTTAACTATTACGGTAGAAATAAAATATAAAGTGATCCACTACAGACCTTCTTAATAGGTGCTTGGGGTAGTTGGAGGTTTATAGACAATCGACACGAAATGTCAGTCCTAAGTGATGGCCACTTTTACCTCTTGAACAGAAGCTTGTTACTCATTTCCTCAGGGTTACGGTTCCGCCTAAAGTTTCAAGTTAGTTTTAAAAATTGACCTCCAATGAGACAGGAACCCTTTCGGCTTAACCAACTAAGCTATGGCGTGCTCCATAATCAGTATTGTAGTAAATGCAAATACAAGTTTCTATATTTTATCCCCATATTTGTACCCAATTTTGTTTTAGAATTGCTATTTTTTCTTACTACTCTCAGGTTTCATGTATATGATATAAATACCAAATGTGAATACTATACAAAATACAAATACAAAATGTATTTCATCTAACTAACTAACTCACTGACACTATCGAACCTACAGGTTCATTGCCGCGCGGACATAAGCTCTCCATACGTCCCTATCCTGAGCCAATGTTTTCCAATCATCCCCTGTATAATCTACTTCTCTCAAATCATAGTTAATGTTATTCTCCCACCTCATTCTTTGGTCTACCAACTGGGCGTTTTCCCTGTGGTTTTCCTACAAGAAGCTTCCATGCACGTCTTTGATTCCCCATTCGTGCCACATGTCCTGCCCATCGTTTCATCAATTTCGAAAATTAACTGTCTGTATCACTTTGTCCTCGAGGCAATCCTCTAATGAGGAAAGTTGTATACAATAAAAAAGTAACAAAGCAAACTTTCGAATTTAAAATAAACAATGATTTTAAAATATTGTTTTAAACACCGTTGAGGTTATTGATTAAAATATTAAAATTATAAAATTCATACCTGTTGTATCAGTCGTCCTCACCTAAAACAAACTTTTGTTTATCAAACATCGTCAAACATTAAAAATATATCCCTTTTAGAAGGCAGTCATCCATCATCACCATCTACCTTTTAAATTATATCATGTGTTTGTTGTCTTTGAACTGTGCCCAACACGAGTATTTGGGTATATTAGAACTGTATGTTTGTATCTACACTATGGGTAAATAAATTCATTCGTTTTGAGAATTTTCCTCATCATTGAGGATTTTCTCCAACCAATCTTAATAATTAACATGCATTTAATATATATATATATATATATATATATATATATATATATATATATATAGGGGCCTATATATAAATGACTATGGACTTATATACTATCAGTTTGCTACAAATATTCACAAATTTCACTTAATTAAATTTCTCCATCTTATCTGTCCTCTGTTTCTTCATCTGTTACACCAAATTTCCTCATTGAATTTTGAATGTTATTCTTTCAGGTTGTTCTTTGTCTTGCTTTTCTACTCCTTCTTTCAATTTTCCATGCATAGACATACTTTGGTAGTCTTCCAGGTAAATAAATAAAAAAATAAATATAATTATATTAGTAATCTAATAAGATACCGGATACTGCTGGCTTCTCAAATCAACCCTGAACAACTCGATAGAGATAATTTCTACTCGGTATGTTAGGTCTATGTCATTGCGAAATATAGCATTTGTAAATCAACAAAACGATGTGCGTATTTACTTTAACGACCATAGCTTGTAAATGAACTGCATGAATGGGTGTTTCTACATGATCGAGTTTGTCCACATTTCATCAACTAAACTACTAAAACAACACAGTGATTTAAAGAGAGATTAAATGCTATTTTTATAGTAGCTGAAAAGTCAAAATGATGATATGGTCATTTATGAACAGATGCTTAAGAGCTCGGAGATATGATCATTATTAGGGTTATGATTTTTATGATATAGCATATTTTTTTTTGGTAAGAGTGATATGTTTCTCAAATATATATATATATATATATGTATATATATATATATATATAAATGCTTTTTATACAAAAACTAATTGAATTAAAGTGCTTCATTAAGTCATATTTATGCATATTTGGCATTTATCTATGACAGAGAATATATAATAGCAATTTATTGGTTATAGTTGACATATTTTCACTCTTCTAAGAATTAGAAAACGTTTATCGTAAAATTTCTTTCTTCCGTATTTGAGTTATTAAATTTCTCAGAATTTTATTTATTGTAAAATCTATCTTCCTCTCCTATTTCGTTCCAGTTCACAGTATCAACTTTTCTCTTATGTGTGTGTGTGTGCGTGTGTGTGTATGTATATATATATATATATATATATATATATATATATATATATATATATATGAAAAGAAAAAAGAATGCTTGAGTCGGGATTTGAACTCGAGTCTCTAAAGTCTGTACCTTTAGCGCTCTAACCAACTGAGCTACCCAAGAATTCCAATACAAGCATACAATTTTCTTATACATGTAGTATTCTCAATTCACACAAGAAGTAGCGGAAATTTGTTCCAACTGCCATCTCGCGGCTAACACAACAGTTAAGCAAATTTTTAAAGAGAATATTTACTTTATAGCAGTAACGCTTGTATATATAGATATTATAAATATATTTTTGACATTTGGCAATGAAGGCAAATATGATATGAAAAGAAAAAAGAATGCTTGAGTCGGGATTTGAACTCGAGTCTCTGAAGTCTGTACCTTTAGCGCTCTATATACAAGCGTTACTGCTATAAAGTAAATATTCTCTTTAAAAATTTGCTTAACTGTTATGTTAGCCGCGAGATGGCAGTTTGAACAAATTTCCGCTACTTCTTGTGTGAATTGAGAATACTACATGTATAAGAAAATTGTATGCTTGTATTGGAATTCTTGGGTAGCTCAGTTGGTTAGAGCGCTAAAGGTACAGACTTTAGAGACTCGAGTTCAAATCCCGACTCAAGCATTCTTTTTTCTTTTCATATCATATTTGCCTTCATTGCCAAATGTCAAAAAAAAATATATATATATATATATATATATATATATATATATATATATGAGCATATATTTAAGTATTGTTTTGCGACAAGCAGGTAGCTACTGATAATTTTAATAAAAATAAAAAGGATGCTACAATATCAAATTCCATACTTTAGCTTGCTTCTCATCTGCACTTTATTCTTAAATAATAGTTAATTGATGTACACTGATTTACTAATTTATTTTACAACTGAAATTATTACATCGTTATAATATTAATAGGTCATATTTTTCTGTTACAGTGCATATATTTTTGTAAATGTTAGGTCAAAACAGCATATTGGTTTGCATTTTTCGATGGTTTTTAGGCCACAAAAATCCTAGCCCTAATATAAAATGAGTACTTGTCACCCCGAATGGGATTGTGAAATTAAACTATTTGGTCATTTTCGATGTCTACTACATTGGGATCGGTGAAGATCTGTAATTTTTTTGCAAAAATATTTTCGAGAACAATCTCAATACCTTCATTCCGTTGGAATTCTCTAGTAGGCCTATACAGAGACGACTATTAATAAAATAAATGTTAGAAATGGGAATCGTACAAAAACGAATATGTTGAAAATGTATTCCCGAATGAAAACAATACATCATAATTCAAATTATCAGAAAAAACACAAAATAATTCGTAAATCTGATAAAACTTTATAACTTAATTCTAAAAATAGCAACAAAAAATGAAGACACGTCAGGGGACAGTGTAATCCTACTGAACACACCATACAATACTATTCTTAAAATACAATGTAAATGCCCTCCTTTACCTTCTGTTGCACATTAATATTTATTTCTCATAGCATTTATTTATTTGTCAAATTATGTACATGCAGAAAAGCTTATTATATATATAGAGAGCAGACATGTTAGTCTCAGAGCCAAGCACATTACAGTTTGAATTGTAGATAAATATGAAAGAGGTATAAAGCCAGATATTCAGATTGGTTCCCGCCAAAACTGATAAAATAAGGTGTACAAAAAAATTATGGACAAGATACACTGGCACCTTAGTATGATTTAAAAAAATATAGGCTCTTCTAAATGAATGGAAATAATCGATTACCGGTATAAGAAAGTGGATACAGGTGTATTTAATTATTTTTAAATACTTTCAAAATTCTAACAAATATGTTTGTATCCTGACTTACTCCCTATATTGATGATGTAATAGGTGACCGACAATGTGGATTTAGTTGAAATGTGTCTACAATAGATACGAGTTTTTAGTATAAGACAGATTTCAGAAAATAAGACGGCACTCTACATCAACTATATGTAGACTTCAAAAAGGTACACGATTCAATTAAAGTAGAGAGGTTGTATAGTATCCTGCTGGAATTTCGAATTCATGAAAGTTAGACTTATTCGAATGTATCTAAACGGCACAAAGAGTAGCCTGTGAATAAGCAAATAGTTTTCAGATACTTTCGAAATACACAAGGATTAAAGAAAGCCTTTAAACTATCTCCTGTGCTATTTAATTTTGTACTAGAACATGCCTTTACATTTTCAGATGATAAAGAAGGCGTACAACGCAATGGTATTAATAATATGTTGGTATCTGTTGATCACACAGTATTATTAGGCGATAACGAGGAAATAACTCCGCCATGGCCGGTCCCAAGCCCGGATGAGAAAGGAGGAGGGGGAGGAGTAACAACCTCGTTAAAAAACCAGGGTTCAGTTGGCTCCGACTGATAGTACTCTGTAAGGGCCCCTAGCCAGGGTTACGGTGAAGACCTCAACGGCAGAGTCGGCGCAGAAGGAGTCCTTCATCACGGCGGATCTGGCGGAAGAGGCAACCCTATCTCTAAGGGAAATAGAGAAACGCTGCCTTGCGGTGAAGAGGGATCTTCAAAGGCTATGGGAGGAAATCCCAGACAGAAATTTTCCTGGTCCTCCAGGTTGGGGGTTTATGCTGTGGGCCAGCTCTCCACACATTAGAAAAAAAACAAAATGCTAAAAGACCAAACAAATCAAAGCCGGACGGAAAAAAGTATGAAAGACAAAAGCAACGAAAACGGACATTGAATATAGGCACGTGGAATGTACGAGGAATTAGAAACAAAATTAATGAAGTAGCAGGAGAATTATTCCAGAACAATATAGATATTGCAGCAGTGACGGAAACAAAAAAGAAAGGATCGGGAAATTCATATTTAGGAAACTACATACATTTTTGGTCAGGTGTAAATAAATCAAAAAGAGCTAAAGCAGGAGTATCAATGTTTGTAAAAAAGAAATACAGTAAAAACATAACAGAATATGAACATATTAATGAAAGATGCCTAAAGATTAAAATGAAGCTTATGGGAAGAACAATGGTGTTCTTAGCAGTCTACTCACCAACAGATGATGCTGCACAGAGTCAGAAAGAAAAGTACTATTCAGTATTAGTGGAACAAATAGAGAAAATACGAAGTAATGAAGAATTAATACTAATGGGAGATTTAAATGGGAAAGTGGGTAGAAGAAACAATGATGAAGCAGTAGGAAAATATGGGGAACAAGAAGTCAACGATAATGGAAATAGAATCATAGAGATGTGCAAACAACATAAATTAAAGATAGTAAACACATTTTTCGACCATAAGGATATTCATAAATTT
This sequence comes from Diploptera punctata, assembly GCA_030220185.1. Classification (NCBI taxonomy): domain Eukaryota; kingdom Metazoa; phylum Arthropoda; class Insecta; order Blattodea; family Blaberidae; genus Diploptera; species Diploptera punctata. Next base: position 40,683 of record JASPKZ010000428.1, read on the forward strand.
ACTTGGGAACGACCTAGTCTCAATCAGAAATCAATAATAGACTACATAATTGTAAAGCAAAATACTTCCTTATTTATTAAGGACTCAAGGGTTAAAAGAGGAGCAAATTGTGGTTCTGACCACTATCTACTCACAGCACAGATCATCCCCAAATTCCCTACAGGGAAAAAAGTGCATGATGAAGCAAGGGAATCAACAATGCAACCGAAGCAGGAAGAAAAATTTAAACTGTATTTATTTAATCAGGATAGTATCAAAAACTTATATAAAGAAAGACTGAGGATTAAAATTGAGAATTTGGATTACAAGGAAGACATAGAAGAAGAATATAATCAATTAAAGGAAATAATACATTCGGCAGCAAAAGAAGCATTAGGCACAATAAATAAAAAACAAAATACCCAAGATTGGTGGAATGATGATATTGAAGAATTAACCAAAAAGAAGAAAAAATGCTACTTAGAATGGTTGGCAAATAAAACAACAGAAAATTGGATAGAATACAAGAGAACAAACGCCGAAGTTAAAAGGAAAGTGATAGAAGAAAAAAACAAATTATGGAAAAGCAAATGCCAAGAAATAGAAAGTTATATAGGAGGATCACAATCATCAGAAGTATGGAGATTTCTAAAAACACTGAAAACCAACCAAGGACCCAGCAAGATAAATTTGTTAGCAAAATCAGACGCAGAAAAACATTACAAAGCTTTACTGTCAGAAACTAGAAATGAGTTTATGGAAACAACAGAAAATCCATCCATAGAAATGAACGCCCTGGAATTTGATACAATAGATATAGAATTAGAAATTCAAACCCTAAAGAATAAAAAGGCACCAGGGCCAGGAAACATACCAAATGAGTTAATTAAATATGGCCCAAAAAATTTAATAGGTAGATTGAGGGACTTGTATAATAAGTGCATTGCAATACAGAAGATTCCTGATGAATGGAAAATAAGCTACATAGTACCAATATACAAGAAGGGCGATAGAAGAGACGCAAAAAACTACAGAGGACTAAGTATAAATAACACATTATATAGAATATTTACGAAGTTATTAAAAACAAAGTTACAAAAAGATGTTAAAGACAAATTAGGAGAAGATCAAAATGGATTCAGACCAGGAAGGTCATGTGTTGACAATATATTTGCAATACAACAGTTAATTGAAAAACGGACTGCAGTTGGAGAAGAAACCCATTTGACAATGATAGATTTAGAGAAAGCTTATGACTCAATTCCGAGGAACAAATTATGGGAAGTATTGGAGAAATACAATATTGACAGAAACCTAATAGAAATTATTAAACAAACCTATAAAGATAACTCCGCTTATGTTAAAATGGGAAATATAATGTCTAATCCTATAAACACCTCAAAGGGATTGAAACAAGGGGTGCAGTCTATCACCAATTTTATTTAATATTTATGTAGAATTTATATTAACGAAATGGAAACAAAGCTGCAAAGGTATGGGGATCCCAATAGGCAATAGATTTTTGCTGACATTACAATTTGCCGATGATCAACTGGTTTTAGCGCAAGACAATTTTGATATGGAATTCATGATAAAAAGGTTGAAAAGCACATATGAATCATGGGGTCTCACAGTAAATTTACAAAAAACAGAATATCTGGCAATAAATAGCAATGAAAGAGAAAACTTAGTATTGGAAGATGGAATCCAAATAAAGCAAGTGAAACAAACTAAATATTTGGGAATGATTATGGATAACATCGAAGGTATAGGCAAAGAGAACATAAAACATAGAATTGAATTGAGTAGCAAAATAATATCATCATTAAATTCCATATGGTGGGATAAGCATATTTGGAAAGACACAAAAAAATATATTGGTAAAACATTGGTGGAATCTGTTGCAATGTACGGAAGTGAGGTATGGACAATCAATAAGTACTACAAGAATAGACTAATAGCTCTAGAAATGGATTATTTACGAAGAAGTGCCAGAAAGTCTAAATTAGAACGTGTCACAAATAAGGAAATTAGAAACAAAATGGAAGCAGAAGAAAGCATAATTGAAAGAATTGAGGAAAAGGAATTAAAGTGGTTAGGACATGTTTTAAGAATGGAAGATGAGCGATGGCCGAAGCAACTATATGAATGGCATCCTAACAGAAAGAAGAAAAGAGGAAGACCAAGGTTAACATGGAAGGAAAACATGAAGACAGTAATGCAAGCTAGAGGGCTAAGCATCGAAGATGCCCAAGACCGCAGGCTTTGGAGGTTTGGCACGGGAAGACGGCAGCAGCTGTAAAAACCCGAAGATAGATAGATAACGAGGAAATACTAAAAGACAACAAACACATTCTATTAAATAACTCTAAGAAACTAAGGATGGAAATAAATATCGATAGATATATGGTCGCACGTAGAATTATATTATATATTGGAAAATACAAATTGATGGCATTTTTAAGAAGTGGTTGAATTCAAATACTTAGGTATAATAATCACAAATATGAACGAGATGAACAAGCTGCAATAAATATTAAACATAGGCTCAACTCAAGCAACTCATTTCATTATTCATTTTTTTAAGATTCATGATGTGTTTCGTTGAGATATTATTCAAAATTAAGATATAAAATTATGGAATATTCACCTGAAAGGTCCGTCTCCTCAACTTAATTAATTATTAAACTGTAGCGCTTTCGGGACTTGTCCCATCATCGGCAGGATTCAAAACTGGTGTTTCACTGAAGATCTGGTAGAGAGGGTTACATGTATTGGGTTCGTTTTCGTTTATCAGACTGTTGTTGTTGTGAGCTGCTTTCATGATTTCCATCTCTTCGAGTACGTTATCTTCGCTGGATTATGTTCTCTGTGCATTACTGTTAGGGTGTTTTCAATATTTAACATGCGATGTCCTTCATGGATAACGTGTTTTGCATAGCTTTAACATCAGATTTCAGGTGAATATTCCATAATTTTATATCTTAATTTTATTATTCATTGCAGGGATCCTTGTCATCCCAACTTCTCTTGAGAAACATTAGATTTAAAAAATATAAAACTGCTATTATTTTAATTACAGTATATTATATGTATCCGAAACATGGTCTCTTAGTTTATGGATGGAACACAAGATTATGAGTATTTGAGAATAAATGTCGTAGGGGCATTTTTAGGCCAAATAAATACAGAGACAGGTGAATGGAGAAGAATATACAAAAGTGAGATACATTAAGTTTATAGGAAAACAAATGTAATAAGAATAGTTAAGTCTCGTAGACTGCGACGATCAGATCATGTGGCACGAATGGGAAATGAAAGGACATGGAAACTTCTTGTAGAAAAACCAGAAGGAAAGCGCCCAGTAGGCAAGCCAAGAATGAAGTGGGAGAATAAATAACATTATCTATGATTTGAGGAAGGTGAATTATACACGGGATGATTAGAAAACATTAGCTCAGGATATGGATGTACGGAGAGCTTATGTCCGTGCGGCCATGAGCCTCCGGATTTGATAGTGCCAGTGATTTAGTTAGTTATATGTGGTTAAAAAAGTATATGTAATACTAGTATCACTGAGAGCGTCAAATTCATTGATTTATGGTAGTGTTTTCAGAAAGCAGAAATTAAAGTTAATGGAAATAAATAAGTTACTTATAAAATATGAATTATTATATTGTCACGCAGCGGGCCCGGGTTCGATCCCCGGTCGGGACAGTTTTTCTGGGTGAGGTTTTTATCGGGGTTTTTCCTCACCTGTAAGACAAATGTCAGGAAAACTTTAAGGCCCAAACGGTCTCCGAAATCATATGGCCGTCGCAATCATCATCATTCATATTCATCTTAGGTTGAGCTTAGGATTAGGGACTCTCCTGGCGCACCATTATCACCATCACCACCCATATCATCGGGGCAACGTAACCCCGCCTTCCAGGCGCCCCAACCTCAGAAGTGGGTTACAAATACGCCATGCCAGGAGAGAAACCAGGAATGTCGAAAGACAAACCTGGGGCATTTGAAAAAAAGAATTGTAAGTTTTACAACTTGAAGAATATCGTAATGTCAATAGTGTACATCTTGATTCAAATGGTTAAGTGGAAGATAATGCATCATGGATACTCTTCAGTTTATATGCATTATCATTATTATTAAACTAATAATATTAATATAATTATTAAAGTGTGTAGCAATAATTAGATGTAATATTTCCAAAATTAATGTGGCTTCCATGTTCCTTTGTGCATTTTAGTTTTTGTCAAAAAAATGCATGTTGAGTGATGTAATGTGTGTTAAGTAAAATAAACCTAAATGTAACTAGAATTTCTATCATATTATAATTACTTTCCAGTCGTTATCTTTCGTATTAAACAATGTATCTCGTATAGAAACACTGTGATACAGGTGCGTCATCTGTCAAATTAGAGACTTAATCAAATCGGTGTAGAATAACTCTGACAAAAGTATTTATCATTACACAGATCTACAAAAAAACTTTTTTTTGTTGCCCTGGATATCTCAGCGTTTACGAATATATTCAAGAAAGTGGTGAATGTGCTTTAATTTTTATGATTTTTGCGTATCTTATATCTTAAATAGTAAATGGCTTGTTACTAATAAAATTTATGTTTCCAGACATGATTTGATTTCTGCGCATTTTTTCGCGCATACAAACATCACGCGATCCCTACTCTCGCACCCCTCACTCCGCACATCGGCCGTGATCTCAGTTATTTGACAAAATTAAAGTACTCACAACTTGCACCTGGATATGATAAAGCAATTCGCCAAAGCGTTGGACAAGGAAGGAGAATATTTCAAATAAATTTGTAGAAAATTTCCTAAGCTCAGTATGGAAAAGTTAAAAGGCGGAAGATTTGATAGTCCTCAAATTCGGCAATTGATGAAAGATGCAAATTTTATCAAAGTATGACTTCCAGAAAGTGAAGCTTGGAAGGGTTTTGTATTGGCAGTAGAAAATTTTGTAGGTAACTATAAAGCACCAAATTATAAAGAAATTATGCAAAACATGTCGATAAGCTTCAATATTCTGGGAGCAAATATGAGTATAAAGTTACACTTTCTCCACAGTCACCTGGATAGATTTCCGGATAATTTAGGAAATTATAGCGACGAACAGGGAGTGCGCTTTCACTAGATCTAAAAATAATGGATGAAAGGTATTAGGGTAGATAGGACCGTCACATGATGACAGATTGATTACTGCTGGTCTTTAAAAAGAGATTGTCCCCTAAAAAATTATAGAAGAAAATCTTATAAAAGGCATTTCACTGAAGTATAACATGGGTTTTGAATATTTTTTTTTCTATTTATGTCAGTGCATACTAATTTTTAAAAAATGACATTATAAATATATATGTTATATTTTTTCATATTTTCCGATTTTTGTAGTGTAAAATAAAAATAAAGATAAAAAACAGAGCAAATCTTCCAAAATCATTGATAGTTTCATGAATTGTAAGCATAAATATATCCGAAATTAATCTTATATCAAGGGCAACAAAACCACTGTTGACCAGTGTGAACTATTAAAACTGACCACATTGTATTTCATGTAGAATTACTGTAATACAGTTGTTTCGACATTAGTCAAGTTAGAAAAATATCATACTGTATGTATCTCGTGTAGAATCACTATAATATAGAAGTTTCATAATTTGTCAAGTCAGAAAAATGTCATGCTGTATCTTGTATAGAATCACTATAACACAAATCTTTAATAATTTATCATGTTTTAAAACATCATCACTCTATATCTCGTATAGAATTACTAAACACAGATGTTTCATAATTTGTCAAGTTTTAAAAAATTAACACATTGTATCTCGTATAGAAATACTGTGATACAGATGTATTAAACATTTTCAAGTTAAAAATGATAACAATCACTGTATCTCGTATAAAATCACATATTTATATAATTTGTAAAGTTTAAAAAAAAAAGAAAAAAGGGATCACACTCTATCTCGCATAGAAAAAAAACTTTATTCTAGATATGTGAGGAATGTAATCTAAGCATGCAATAGTGTGCACTATGAAACCTGGATATTAAAAGAAAGCAACATTTGACTTTTGTCTGGCATTATTATGAATTACTCGCATATATCTAACCTATATAATGACCACTACAAAACAGGACGCTGTTAAAAGTTGGAATTAAGTTTTATCACGCATACAGTTATTACTCCTGAGGTCACTATGTAAAAAAAAAAAAAAAAAAAAAAAAACTTCAGTTAAACAAATATTTTACGATTACATAAAAAGATGGAATTTTTCTGTAAAGCATGCAAAAATACAAAAGCATTTGTACAGTTAGAGCCGACATAACATTAAGGAATTTCTAATCTACTCAAAGTAAAGTTTATTGTTTGAACTATTCGATATGGTGGGTCAATTTCGATATAGGTATTATTTGTATTACGTAAACGTTATTGAAGATTTCTTTATTATTCTGTTGGTATCAATATTAAACAAACATTAAACAAGAGTACATATACTCTTAATACACGCTTTATATTAGCTTGACTTGTATCTATCTATGTAACGGAATATTTCAACACGACTTTCACCCACTTAAAAACATTGGAACGACAAGAAACTTTGTATACTTGTAAAGGACCAATGACAATAGAATAATTTCATAAATAATGTATAATATATATATATATATATATATAGATCCGGGTTCGAATCCCGTCCAGGCATTTATTTTTCTTATCATACCATATATATATATATATATATATATATATATACACACGTCCGCAACCTATTATAAATTACATCCATCCATCCATAGTAATTCTGCCCGAGGGCAGGTCCTTCACTGCAATCATAGCATTTTCATGCTATGCTTGCAGCTTTACTAGGGAATTGTAGGTGTGGTAGCTTCCCGTTGCTTTCCACACCGGTGAAGGATGGTGATGATAGTGATAAGGATGATGATGATGGCCATATGATTTCGGGGACCGTTCGGGCCTTAAAGTTTTCCTGACATTTGTCTTACAGGTGAGGAAAAACCCCGATAAAAACCTCACCCAGAAAAACTGCCCCGACCGGGGATCGAACCCGGGCCCGCTGCGTGACAAGGCAGCACGCTACCTCGAGACCACAGCGGTGGACTATATATTACATATTATATATATATATATATATATATATATATATATATAATAGGTTGCTCTGACGTATCAACCTTTTAGCCCATCGTTGTAAGACATTATTATTATAGCATCTGGCAGCTCAGTTGGTAGAGTGGTGCACTGTAGTGGTATATAATTTCAGTAACCCATAGGTCGCTGGTTCAAATCCGGCCTGGAGGATTTTTAGAATATATTATAATAATGTTAGATAATAATAATAATTTAAAAATATATATATAATTATATTCGTGCCTAGACACTAAAAATATCGTAAGCAATTAAATTTTCGTGGGATTCTGGTTTATGGCAATCAATTAAACTAAAAATAAAAATAAATAAATAATAGTTTTAAAAAAAACTAAAACAACACGCTTTATCAGAAAACCAAACTAAAAAATGAAAAATAATTTTAATTTCCAACACGCTTGGGATAAAATTAAAGTGGTCAACAAAAAATCATCTTCAACACATCTAGAATAAAACTAGAGTTATGTACAAAAAAAATACCATCAAAAGCGTAGGGTAATTTTTATGGTTTTTACGTTTTCTTCTTAGAGACTTTACTTTTACCGATATCTGTTTTTTATCAAATATATTAATAGATAAAGAGCACCCCATGCTTTTGATGGAAATTATCTTTTTCGTAGATAACTCTAGTTTTATTCTAGATGTGTTGGAGATGATATTTTTGTTGACGACTTTAATTTTATCCCAAGCATGTTGGAAATTAAAACTATTTCTCATTTTTTAGTTCGGTTTTCTAATAAAGCGTGTTGTTTTAGTTTTTTAAACTATTATTTATTTTGTTTTGAAGCAATATAATTGACCAGTTCCCACTATACATTGTACTAAGAAGTTGTTTTCTGAAAGGTGACAGAATTCTACTTAAGCCATATGCTACTCTCGTTATTTCAATTGTTTTAATAAGATTTAACTTTCATTCTTTCGTCAAAAAATACATTACATTTAGGTTAACATTCACTCTAAGTTAGGTTAAAACTGGAAACTTCATTTCCAACTTCGTACTTTAGGTATAATTGGAAACTGATATTCGTTAACTTGCAATCATATGAAATGATAATTTTAACCATGTCCCATGGTTACATTACAAATAGCTTCCAAAGCAAAAAACCAAAAGAAAAAAAAAAGAAGGAATTTCGAAAGAAAAATTCATAAGGCCGTACAAGATTCTATGGAGAAGAAATGGCAGAATTTTAATCATATCCCGTGATTACATTAAAAATGCCTTCCAAAGCAAAAAAGGGGGAATTTCGAAATAAAAAATGCGTACGTAGGAGAGTCTGTCAATTCGATAGTTTCAGAGTTATGTTCTGGTTTCATTTTTAATACACCACAACGAAGATCTAGAGTACGAACCCAAGAGATGATACAGAAAACGTAAACAACTATTTTTCAATATTGTACACTGTTACAATAGATTATGAGCTCTTTAATAAACCAGAATACAACTTTAATATGGACGAGTCTGAAGCTTCCCGCTGTACAATAGACCATTTAAATTTATATCTCAAAACGAAAGCGAGAAATGGTTTCATAAATAATAATGGAAGAAGTGAAAATGAAAATCTTAAATATTTATGATCGGATATATGCCATATATGATCAGAAATGTACCATAATGGGTACAATTCCAATTAGAAAAACATATTTTAATTTGACGCAATTTTTAGACAACGCGAAATTTGTTAAGTTTCCATGGATTCTGTCAATGTACATGAAGGTTCAATTTTTAATATGCAAGTGCAAGATTTTATTTTACAGTAACGGTAAATATTCAGGGAAAAAAAAAGGAAAATGATCGAAAATGTACAACCTTACCTTTAAAAATATTGTAGCATGAAAATGAATTATGAAAATGCTCAACAGTATTATGATATTTTCTAGACTATTTAAAATTCAAAACTTTCAGCTTGCGATTTCAACAGAATTTAGAAACGAATTCTATGTTACAAAAAAGTTTTTTATTGAAATATATTTTTAAAACAACTTTTAAATTGTAGTACTTTATTTAACGATGTTCTTTAAAAATTCTAGTGCCCCAAATCAAAACTGTGCATAAAACGGCCTACGAATGTGGGTCAGGTGTCCATTATTTCAAGCTTAACTTTTTTTTTACGCAACGTAGTTCTACATCTAGAACTCGGACCCCATAGCGTAACCTCCTTTCAGAAGCAAACCATACCTAAGATTTTTCCCTCCTTAAATCCTTCCGAATTGAGCAAGTTGGTCCTATGATAGCGTTTGAGACTCTCGGGTTTAAATACCGGTACCGACCAACCTGACTGAATTTTTTCCTGCCTTTCCTTAACCGTCAAATCAAATTATGGGTTGCGATTTCATTACCACGGTTCATTCATAATATTCTCCACTTCATAATATTTTTTAAAATAAATCTGATATGGCCTTATATGTTAAAGTGTCTATAAATAAGAATGAAATATGAAATATTTCGACTCCGATCGACTTTGAACTTGCAAACCTTCAAATCAGAGCGAATTCAGTAACTTCTAGTTCACCGGAATCGACGAGCATTAAAATATATTTAAGGAAAGATATGTATTATTGTGACTATTTAACTCATGTCCCAAATGGGAGTCAATGACCAATCACGTTACAATGATTTTTGATTTACGACCAATCACAGTCGTGTTTCGCCTAGAATTTACGAACTAAAGTTTATCATAATAAAGAAAGCACCTCCTTTTTAACATTCTGAATAGGTCATAGCATTATTTTGCAGTGACTGACTCACTAAAAAATACGGCTACCAGATTGTATATATAGTGCATGAATATCAACACATACCGCATGCGGAAGTTAATATAAAAACATTTGTAGCAATTGATTATACTACCAAAAAAAGAAACCACTGTTTGCACTTTCTTAAATGTATTTTTTCCCAGAAAAATATAATTGTCATATTTACATCATCATATCAGAAATTAATTAATAGAGTTTGACGTGTTTCATTTTTTCTCCACTACAGTGTATTCTTACAATATTGCGTTCCTTTGGCAATAAATAATATGATCTGGTTGCAGTGACGAACAAAAGAAGCAAATGAAGCGTACGAATCGTTTCTCATTTGTTTTCAAACATCGCCGTTTACATTAAATATATAAATATTTTAAAATAAATATATTTAAATAATGATTTGTGAGTAAACAGCATAATTTTATTCGTTAAATAGTCCTAACAAATACCACTCTTGATTTCCAAATTCTCTAGACAAATTCACTCCTCACTCGTGAATTTATCGATAATTTAGCAATCACTCGTGGCATTACTTATGATCATTTTGGAATATAATGCAAGTTGAAGAGCAAAATATTTACACTGTATTTTTTTTATTCAATGTCCCAAGTAGTCATTTAGATATATCTGGTGTTCTCTCCTGGCATTGACGTAATGCATTTCTGAAGTTCGGGTGCCTGGAAGGCGGGATTACGGCGCTCTGATGATATGATGAGTGTTGTTGATGATGATGATGATGGTAGTGACGCGCCAGGAGAGTCTTTAATACTAAGTTTAATCTTAGGGGAATATGAATGATGATAATTATGACGGTCATATGATGTTCGGGGACCGTTTTGGACCGTAAAGTTCCCTGACATTTTTCTCACAAGCGAGGAAAATCTCAGAAAAACCCTCACCCAGAAAACTTGTCCCGATCGGGGATCGAATCCGGGCCTGCTGCGTGATAAGGCAGCATGCTACCTCGAGACCACAGCGACCTAATCTATAAAATGTTTTATGAGTAATATTAAAGGTACTAAAAGTACTATTTTGAATTGATATATAAAGAGAAAGAGGAATAAAGATATGAATAAACAATCTAAAATGGACTAAAGTGCAATATATTTATTCTTTCTATGAACAACAATTCTAGAATATTTCCAATCTAAGTTAAAAAATATGTTATCTAACTAGCGTACCCGGCAGACGTTGTCCTGCCCGAACGTTCAATTCTCATGTCATTGGCGGACGATAAAAATATGTTACTTTTTTACCATACAGTTCAGCAATTAGGACATAATTAGATATTATTAAATAAGTTCGCAAGAAAACCTCTTACAGCCTTCTGTTGTGGCTCAAGAAGTGTGAATGATGACGTCACACAGTCATGAACATTAGAATTGTACCCTCCTTTGCAGATAAGTTAAGAACCGTCATATAACAATTACATTAGAGTGGGGGAAAAAAAAAAAAGATAAATTGATGAGAGTGAGTCAACACAGTCCCCCCCCCCCCCGCTAGATTTCATTTCTGACCCACTGTGCACCGGCCCCCTATTGGCCGACATTTCATTTCTGACCCACTGTGCACCGGTCCCCTACTGGCCGACATTCCATGAGAAAAATGTCTTCCCCCGTAGAGACTCGAATCAGCGTCAGTCCCGTAGTTCTGCGCCAAGACTTCTTGCCTTAACCATTCAGCTACGGCGCGAGACTCTTGGTATCAATGAAAGACAAAAATGGTTTTTGTGAGTTATCCGTAAGAGATAAACATATATTATGCTGTCGCGGACTTTTTTGTAGAGCTTTTTGAGATATTCAATTCTGTGTACTTTAATTTTGTGCATTTCTTATGGGTTAGGCAGCGTAAGCCATTTAAGCGTCCAAAGAGCTACTTTTTTCACATTTTCCATTACAAACGGCGATTTCTAAGGGTGTAGGAGTTGAGTATCACAACTTTCTTATAGCCTATGTTCATCCCGGGAATCCCCTGAACATTTTGCATAAAAACCCATCACAATCGGATCAACGGTATGGCCGCGCATAAAGTACGAACAAACAAACAAATATACAAACAAACATTGATTTTTATATATAAGATATGAATGAAAAAGTCCTTAAATAAAATGAAAAAGGAATTTTAAAAGAAATGAGAATTTTTTAATGATCGCCAGTACGATGGCTTACGATAATTTTATATTAGGCTAGACGTGGTCAAGTGAACAGCCGCATGGTATCAACATGATGAGCACTTCATGTAATCCTTTCCCCTATGCTTAATTTTATTACTTAAAGTGACATCACAACTAAAGCAAAAAGTATGAAACTATCTAATCACTGTGGAAAAGACACACAATTAAGAGTGTTGACTTTAATGTAATAAGTTTTTTTCCTCGTTCAAGTATTAAAATAGTTACGCTATGTTACAAAAAATATGGATTAAACATATTAAATAAAAATATTTACACTTTAAATGGGTGAGAGAGGTTAGGGAAAAAGTCGGTTATATGTCGGAGACGAATTTCTTCCGTTGTTGTAATGGTTAATATAGTCTCCGGTAGATGGCTCTGCAGTCGGCGTTACCAACTTTGGGAATAAATTTCCAAATACATAAAAAAAATGGACGTAAACTAACTTGCCATTTCCTAACCAAAGAAAACAATTTACATGCATATTATTTATTCCCAAATGCTTAAAAGAATGGACGTAAACCAACTTACCATTTCCTAACCTAACAAAACAATTTACATGCGTACTATTTAATAAAACTATAAACTAATTTTACGTACACTAACACTAAATATTGTTTAAGATTATTTTCAAATGGTGGCAACGTTGGAACAACATGGAAAAGTAGCAAGTAAGTAATGTATCCACGATCATGTTTTACGTAAATATATACATATAAAATATTGTAAAGAAAGCTTGAAGATCGTTGCAAAGTGTTTAAAACAGTACAAAACGTGTTTGCGAGTGTTTAGTGCATCAGTGGCATAAGAATATAAGTGTAGAATTGTGGCCGGCATATAACTTACCTCACCCGAGGTTAGTTGTTGCGGGAAGGGGGCGGGGTAGTCGCGGGTCTTATATCTCAAGGTATGGATTTCCGTCGTGGGAATGGCGAGGAGCGGACCAAGGGCTATAAGTACGAGTAAGGAGACTTTCCAAGATACACACAGATATCTCTATAATATATTTATTGATAAAATGCAGCACACGGGCAATCAATTATTAGAATGTTTACAATATATATATATCCTCACTAACTATATTCCGGAATTATTGTTACTAGTCGCGGTCAGCAACGGAGCGATTTCAATAATATATTTCAGCGAATCTATCGCGCTTTAAAGTGTTTAATGTAATAGTGGGTCTTCACTGGACCTATTGAAATACGTGCCGTGGATTTATCACACGAATATTACAGGGTTGCCTGTACCGCAATCAGCGCACTAATGCTTCTAACTGGTAATTACTTATATTACTGTATTCACTTCGATTGACCGATAATATCCGGCCTGTCACTTCCCTAAGCGGCCAACATGTCGCTTGGCTGCGACCGGCGATATCTCCCGCACTATCGCAGCACTCCCTGAACTACACTCCTCGCGGGAGTCTTACGCAATGTAATTTCATTACTAGGAATATATCCATACTCGTTCGTGCTAACAATAAGTTTCAAACCCTATATTCTGATTGGTTAAAACATACATTCAACATATTCAAAAAGGCGTGTCTTACATTGTAACACTCTTTATAATGTTACTAGAAATAATTATAAATCTAATTGGTGAGTATAGTCCCCCACTCTACTTAAAAATGAATCTCGGAGACTCCATTGGTCTCGTATTTCCAAAGTGGGGTTGTTTTAACACATGGGTCATGGACACTTATTGAGTTAGGTCCAACTTACAATAGTTTGCTAATGAGACCGCACGTCGGTCATTAATTTAAACAACACAGATGGGCACCGACTCTGCGATTGTCCATCTCCATAAGGGGGGCCATCTTAAGCACCGGCGACTGACCGTAATTAATCTCAGTACGAGACAGCTAGGAACTTTCACATACATTTAAGGGAAGACTATTTTTCTAAAGCCAGACAGGGGACATTTCTTAGTCTCTGGTAGTAAGACCTTTATACAAGAGAAACGATTCGATTTGGTTGCAAAACAATTTAAGCCTACACATGTTGGTTTTAACTTGAGATACAAAGACAGAAATGTCTTCTTTGATGTTTACTCAAGCGTATCAAATTAAGTAAATGTTCTCACAAGACCTCTTAGACACTGTAACTTAACATTTAGTTGAGCCCGTCTACACGTGTTTAATAAGAAAATATCATTGATACTGTTAATTCTGCTACAAAGTATATGGTTATACAGTCAGGGATGAACTTGCATTCAAATTTTAGATAGGATGGTAGGTCCAAAAATGATCAACTCCACTGAACTTACGATTTGTTCTATTCATACATTATCATCATCATCATCATCATCATCATCATCATCATCGCCACTCCAACGTTAGGTAATTAATTGCCCGTTCCGGCTTCATAATACATCAACCCAACGCTTTATAGGTCTTCTGACATCACGTCTTCCTCTTGCTTGATATTTTCTTGTTAACAATAGAAATCTCTCCTTGCCCATTCCATTCATGTGAACAATCTACTTCTGTCTATAATTCGTGACTTTATCCAATAAAGGCCGCATTTTAATTATTCTCTTATATCCTCATTTCTAATACATTTCTCTCTCATACATTAAACACATTTTACGTTATGTACAAACTATTATTACCGTACAAGTCACATGGCCTAAAACGAATTTGTCCATGATGATGATGATGATGATGATGACAAACTATTATTACTTATAAATGTTCATTCATTCTTCATTACATGATTCTAGCCGTAGCTGATTACATCACACCATTGCATAGTTACACTACTTGAAGAGTAAAACTTATAAATTTTAAATGTAAATAAACGTAAAATGATAGAGATATTTTAATATTGCTAAACCAAAGCATGTAGTACTGCAGAAAACTGTAGTGGAGCATGCTGTCATATGAAGACTCTTATAAAAAAAAAGCATGGACACATAAGTGTAATATAAATTAATTGAACAAGGAAATATGGAAATTAAATTCAAATCACCAGTACTTATTTTATTGTAAAGCTAACTGAAAATACATTATTTCACATAACAAAACGTATTTCAACAGTTAAGATACAAATTGGATTTACTCGTAATTTGTCAAATGGCGGTGATTGAACAGTCTTCATTTTGGGCCTACTGAATTCCATTGTCACATGTAATACGCAAGGCATAATTGTGAATATATGCAATAATTAATTCTGATTAGCACTTACTTTGGATATATAACATACTTTGATTATTTGGGTCCGTGGTGGAAGTGGTTAGACACTAAGCCTTCCACTTCTAAGTCTTGAGTTCTCGATTACTCCACGTAAGGCTCTCGATGGATGAAACAGAGCCAGGGAGTTTCTACCTAATTTCCCTACCAAAAATAACTTCATTCCTCCACTTCTCTACATTTATATAATCCAATTCGTTTCATTATAACTGCCCAGTGATAGTACGACAGGCTTAGTCAGTCGGCATTTTCATATATCGCAGACATCTAACAATAGAGGCTTCTCATCTCATCTCGTTCATCATCCTGGTATTACGCCCGTTCTACTTTTATTATTGTTATATCTTGAAATGACCCTAATGACGTTAACTACATGTAGGCTAGATCACTCTGAAGAGTGCCTTTTGTATCGTTGAATACGTACATGTTGATATCCATTTATTTAAAAAAATCAAATTGAATATAATATGAAATAAAACTCTGAATGTTGTAAACCTTTACGTTTTTCGAATTCTTATCGAAATTTCGACCTCAGCTACATCTCGGACATGGACATCTCAGTTCATTCTTAAAACCTTCCGTTTGATATTTTATAATTTGAAAACAAATTTGTAAAACACGGTTCTTGCAATGTAAAATAACCATATTATGATGAGTTAATTAATTTTAATATTTACATATTACCGATTAGGCTATTACGTTGCCTACGTACAGTAAATAAAATATACAATGTATGTGTCAGAAGTATTGTTATAAATTCTGAGTTACGTCTGCGTAGTCAGCCATTTGCAACAATAATTGTATTATCGTCTCACTATGATAGTTCTCCAGCGGCTCACTTTGTTTTCCCGCAGCTGTTATATATAATTAAATACAAAGATGCCGACTACCGCCACTATAATAATTCCGCATGTTAATCATTGTCAAGCATTGTCACACAGCACCCGCTTTTATATAAACGGACAACCATCATAGTGAGGCGATAATAGCAAATATATAAATAAAGGTGATTCAGTCAGTAACTTATGCCAATTGACAAAATTAAATTTAGATTTTATCATCACTGTTTAAAATACATTTTTGAATGAAAAATCATGTGTGCGTATTATAATTATTAGAGACAAATGAAGATGATTCAGTCAGTTCTGGCAATTGACGAAATGAGATATAGATTGTATCACAACTCTTAAAAACATTTTGAATGTGAAACCAATTATGCCTATTATTAAAAATTAAACAAATACTGATGAATATGATACATTACTTAGAAGGAACTGTCAATCATTGCATGCCGAAACCTACTTTGAAATTTCTCCCAGAGAAGCGTTGTGATGTACCAAAGCCGTGTTCAAAAATTATTTGCCGTTTTAAAGTGGAAGGTATAGGAATCGAAGTCAGAATCCAGTAATGGCAGCTCACTGTACGGAGCAAATGTATTACAGCCTCACTATGATGATTGTCTAGCGACTCGCTTTGTTTCCCCGCTGTTATATATAATTAAATACAAAGTTGCCAACTACCTCCACTATAATAATTCCGCATGTTAATCATTGTTGAGCATTGTCGCGCGGCAACCGCTTTTAGAATAGAATAGAATATGGAATTTATTGCCTTTTTTTTCAGAATAAAGAAAATACATATGCATTTACATTGCGCACGGGCCTGCTTGGCCGTACGTGCATTATTTTTCCATGAATAAAAAAATAAAACTAATAATATAAACAAATACCTACAAATACACCTGTATCAAAAAACAATAACAGGCTACATATAAGTAAAATCTATGTCTGCACTAAATCAAAATAATACATATCTACATTCATCCACATTCCGTACATTAATATTAAAAAAAATGCTAGAAAACAAATTAGAAAAAAAAAAAGCACACACATATACACCCACACACCCCCACACATATACACACCGCACGCTCATACCCCCCTCCCCCCGTCCCTGCAGACATTAAGTGCACTATCAGACTATTCAACTTATCAGACCTACTTATTATATAACATGATTAAAGATCGAAAACAAAGACCATATTGAGATTCTTCTTATTGTTAATACATATATCCTTAATCTACAATTTTGTTATATCTCAATTTTCTTACTGTAGGCCTACCCAAAAATTTGCATGTTTTTGATTCACTCTCGATCCGTCCTAAAAGATCCCAACACGCCACAATCCCTCGATCCGACCTGAGAAATCTCTCCGGCAGCATCTGTAATCTAAGTTGTTCTGTCTCTCTACAGAATGCTATAATATGCTGCCAGTTTTCATGGTCATCGCATAGTGGGCATAGTTTAATGCCTTCCTCATTTGTTAAATTATGGGTCATCCATCCCCCCAAATGAAACCATGCAATAGCACTTTTATCATCCCCATCCAAAGAGTCAATATATTTCTCCCTTCCCCACGAAAGTTTCAGTTCTGTCTTGTAAACGGGGAACCATCATAGTTAGGCAATAATACATCCCTGCATGAGTTATGCGCAAAATGAAGTGAGGCGGGTCAGGGCGCGGACGGCGGGTAGTGAGGGTTTTCCAGTCTACCAGTAATACTCCATGTCACGACAAGCCTAGAAGACCCTTGGCGTACCATCCGGCCGCTGTCCTCACATCTACATGTGTTAATCACAGAGATAGACGATCATCCAGTCAGTATATAGGGGTGACATTTGGTCAGCATGTCGGGTCCCCCAGCCGTAATATATGTTTTTCTCAACTAGCAGCCGCTATTTATTGTAGCTACCCAAATTTATCATGATGCTGGGTGTGTATTGGTCCCATACTGACCGAAATTCCATGAGAAAATTTCCTCTCTCATGGAGACCCGAACCAGCGCAAGTCAAGTAGCTCTCCGCCAAGATCTCTTGCCTTAACCACTTGGCTACGGCGCGGGAGAGTCTGCCAATACAGGAGTTGTATTACTTCCCTATAATCTAAATGAATCCTTCACGGTGTGGAAATCAACGGGAAGCTACCACACCTATAATTCCCTAGTTAAGCTGCAAAGCATAGCATGAAAATGCTATGATTGCAGTGAAAGACCGGCCTTCGGGCAGAATTACTGGAATGGAATGAAATGTAAATGAGAGATTTGGCGCTTGATTTAAGTGCCTTGTAATTAAAAACGACAGTTTTTTTTTTTTTTTTTTTTTTTTTGGAAACAGCCTTCGTACATCACAACGCTTCTCGTGAAGAAATTTGAAGTCAGGTTTCAGCAAGTAGGAATTGTTGACAGTTCCCTTGTTAGTTACAATAAATTCCTAATTGTTATCCTTGCTTATTTGTAAAATTAATACTTAAATTCTCCATGATTTATATGTTGGTTAAAACTGTGTACGTTTTGTCAACATTTCACAAGACTAACAAATATCATGAGACTTATAGGTAAAATAAAATAGGTAACTTTCACTTCCTTAAAACAATGTCATAAAAATAGGCCTACGTACAGTGGGACTGAAAAAATAAATATATATTTCTGTGAGTAGGCACCTATAAAAGAAACAATGTGATTACAGATTTGTCGGATAATTATACGATTCTTCGTGTCTTAGGAATCCAGAACTGTAATTAAGCGTAACGACATTCCTGTACGGGACTGCTTGTTAATACAGCCCCTCTCCAGTAGCTACTCAAAGGGGATAAATGTGTTGTCAAGGGACCAGTTAATTGCTTTGTATCCATAAACACCACTTAATGTAGCTACTACGTCTAAAGACACATATTATTATAGGTTGATTCAATAATAATGGCCACAGGCTGTAATTGACGGTCTAAATGGAGTGGACGCCCATTCCGATTGAATTCGTCTTGGGAAAAATCAAGTTTTGTTAGAATTTAATTCAATCAAATGGGTCTATGGGTAGTCGCGGGTTCAAACCTGTCCGGGGTCGATCGATTTTTCTCTTTTATTTTTTTTTTTTAGGAATTTATCTATAATTTATTTATATACAGAATTTTAATGTTTACACATCTTTCTGTGCCTAAAGTTTTATTTTTCTTCTCCACTCGTCTCTCTCCATCCAATCCATGTCTCCAGTCCTCTTGCTCTCATTCCAGTTCTTATTTCCTGCATCCACGAGTTTCGAGGTCTTCCTCTCCTCCTTCTTCCAGGTGGACACCATTCCAATGTTTTCCTGGGTAATCTTTCTTCTTGCATTCGTCGTACATACCCATACCAATTTAATTGCTTATACCATATATAACCTATTATTGAATAACCAATATTCATTTTTTCTCTTATAACAGTATTTCTTATTTTGTCTAATTTTGAACATCTTGATGCTCTCCTCAAGAAATCCATTTCCATCGACTTAAGTTTTTGTTGTAAGTTTTTGTTGAATTTCCAAACTTCAGCTCCATATGTCACTTCTCACTATTGAATTATATATTTGTAACTTATTTTTCCTGGTTATATATCTGTTCCATAATACCTGCTGTTATTGCTCTATGTTTATTTATTCTGTTCTTAATATCACTTTCTTGTTTATCCTCTTTATCTAATTTTACTCCCAGATACTCAAATTCTTCACATCCTCTAATATACCCCTTTTCATCTTATAATATCAAATCTTCGGTTTCGGCTCCACATCCCGATTTACCATGATATATCTATAATACGGTAGTTTTCCTACAAACCATCGTAAATTTTACTCCTCCATAAATCACTAGTCTCTGCATCACTCTCCGTTAATTCTCTCGACATCATGCCCTATGCAATCCTTAATTCCACTGTTTTTTTGGTCTCCCTTTTCTTCTGTTGCCCTTCACATCAAAATTTAATATCATTGAGTTTGAAATTTAATACCATTGAGATTGAAAACGAGAAAATTAAAACAAGTATATTCAAATATTTGGGATGAATATTAGAGACAGAAGGAACAAGCAATTCTGACATAAAAATAAGAGTAAGTCAAGGAAGGAAAACAATTGGAATGCTAAATTCGGTACTGTGGGTCCGTTTCGGGATCTCAGGACAGCGGCTTTCATCCCTTCAGATTCATGATTTTTGTTTTATTTTCGATTAGGAAAACTCATGAACTTGACTATCTTAAGAGAGAAGTCATAATAATCGATCCCGGATCATACAGAGTTTTGTGGAACGTTAAAAAATCCTCGTACATTGAAACAATTAGAGGTTTGAAAAATGTGTAGGTAGGCCTATATAGCTGATACGTTTCATCATTACATATTCTCGTAGCAGAAATAGATTGCATTATACCTATAGATACAAGTAAACTATGCAGGGCCTATAAACAAATTAATCAATGTTTAACATACTATTTAATTATTCGAAACAAATTTGCAATGACGTATTTTCAGAATATTTTGAAGTAATAATTAACTCACTGGCACTATCGAACCCGTAGGTTCACGGCTGCGCATACATACGCTCTCCATACATCCCTATCCTGAGCTAATGTTTTCCAATCATTACCTGTATAATCCACTTCCCTCAAATCATAGTTAATGTTATTCTCCCACCTCATTCTTGGTCTACCAATGGGCGTTTTCCCTCTGGTGTTTCTACAAGAAGCTTTCATTCACGTCTTCACTCCCCATTCGTGCCACATGTCCTGCTCATCGCAGTCTACGAGACTTAACTTTTCTCATTATATCTGGCTTCCTATAAAGACCATGTATTTCACTGTTATGGAGTCTTCTCCATTCACCTGTCTGTTCATCTCTCTTTGGTCCAAACATTTTCCTAAGAACTTTATTCTCAAATACCCGTAATCTCCTTTCCTCCCTTAAAGTGAGAGTCCATGTTTCGCATCCTTATAATATAACTGGTAGAATAATAGTTTTATATATATTCAGTTTAACGTTTTTTGAAAGAAGTTGGACATCAAGAGTCTCTGCAATGCATATAGCACGCATTTCCAGAATTGAGCCTATGTTTAATTTCTTTGCGCATCTCATTCCTATTTATGATTATTGTTCCTAGGTATTTGAATTCAGCCACTTCCTCAAAATTTGAAGTAATAAATATAGTATTTCCAAATCAATGGATGTTCGCCCTTAGTATGCTTTGCTCCTCCAACTTCAAATACAATTTCCCAGAACACAGTTTTCAGATTCGTCCATCCTCCTCCGTACTCCTGAATTGACTAATGCTGTAAATATACATTTTGTCGTAAATCAGAATGTTAATAAACATTTAATGTTACATCCAGTTTATTGCCCAATTAATGAAACAATGTAAGTCACTTGAGAACATCAGATTCGACGCAGTAGTTATTTTGAAAACACGATATAGCATTTTACACCTACTTTAAACATTTCAATCACGTTTTATGTTACAAACAATAATTGGAATTCAAAGGCTCGTTAAATTAATACAAATAACCAATTACATCTAAACACAAACAACTTTGGAATTAATTAGGAACATTAAATAATTTAATTAAATTATCCTCCAAAGGAAATTTAATTCACCATATTAGGCCCTACTAAATTTCAGATTTCTATTTACTCATCACTATTTATAATACAGAGTGTCCCATTCAAACCTCCCACATTTTAATTAATCATGACTAACAAAGTATGCGAAGTTATAAAATGAGGCCGGTATTAAACGAAACAGAAACTCAAAAGAATTAATTGTCACACACTAAAACACCTCTATATGTACACCATCCTGCTCTAATTTCTTCAGTCTTTTCTTCTGAAACACGTGTACGAGCACCTCCTGATTCATTTTTAACGCTTCCAGTCGCCAGAAACTTCTCAAGCCATGCCTTAATGGTCTTCCCATCAGGTACATTTCCTCCATATTCTCTCCGGTAATTTCTTTGCGCTGTAATTATTGACTTCGTCTCTGCATACCAGAAAACAGTTTGTGCTCGTTGCTGAGGAGTCACCATTTTGTTTTATGTCATTATTGTCCAACATGCGACAGATGAATTAACTGCACCAATAAAAACAAAAATTCTTTGAGTTTCCCTTTCTTTTAATACCAACCTCATTTCATAATTTCGTATACTTTGAGAGTTATGATTAATTAAAACGTGGGAGGTTTGAATGGGACACGGTGTATTATATGAACCGGATTTGTACATTAGTTTTAAATCTACGCTTGCTGGAAATACCTTTCCATAGGAAATTTGGGATTATTGCATCTTATTTATGGGTTCATTTACAGACACCGGCCACGGTGGTCTAGTGATTATTCTCCTTGCCTCTGGTCCTGAGGGTCCCCGGTTCAAACCAGGTCGATGGATTTCTTTAGGATGGAAAAATCCAAGGAACAAGTCCTCCGGGGTCCCGAATATGAAGATTTTCAGGCTCGCAAAAGATCCTTAAACCTGAACAAAGAGGCCCCTAAGCAAAATTTACCTATCTTAAATATCCTAATGATACCTTAGTTACCTGCTAGATGTCTCATTAAGTAGGTGTGTTGACCGCATGCCATGGCATCTTTGGGCAAATACGGTAACTAAAATTAACTTGGTCTATAAACTCCTGACAAAGGAGAGGTTATGGCTCAACAATGGACTACTTCATTAATCATCATATGTATTACTTCTTGTTTCTATAATATTATTATAAATATTACCATTATTATTATATTAATATTATATTATTATTTATCAAAATCGATATTTTTTTCGATTATTAATTTTACTATCATCATTATTTATCATGATAATAATCAGCTGCTGAAATTGTTATTAGTACGTTTTGTCCTCAAAATGTTCCCTCCATCTTGTCCTAGGTCTTTCTATGTGACTTGTCCCTCTGGGTTGAAATATTATTTTTTCATTGTCTCATTATCATTATTATTGTGTAGATTTAAAGAGTAATTTATATTATTATGTTAGGTATTTTGTTTTCAGTTTATAACTTTCTAATATTATACAAAAATAAAGCATATTGAATTGGACATATTTCATAATAATATCTATATCATGTTACATAGTAACAATAGCAAAGTAATTAAAAATAAACAGTCTATGCCTACCATTCAGTTTGGTTTATTTTTAACTCTATATATATATATATATATATATATATATATATATATAATTCAGTTCGATTATAGTTTCTAATTTAATATATGGAAGTTTCTTTAAAATTTAAAGATTTCGATTCTTTCATATGCTAGGCAATTATATAGTTATATTTTGACTTGCAGAACAGGATATTGAAGAGGATGATTTATAGACAATAGAAATATTAGTAACAGAGCCAAGCGCATCAGAGGTTGAAATGATGATAGAATCATTAAAAATGTATAGCATCAGGTCCATATGTGATCCCAGCTGAACTGATAAAATCAGAAGGAGAAAAATTGATGGAAAATGTAGGTCGGTTCCTTAATATGACTTGGAAAAAATAGGCCCTACCAAATGAATGGAAAGAATCGATTATCATATAAATCTATGAGAAAGTACTGTATATAAAACTGATTGAAACAACTAACAGGGGTATCTCATTACTTTCAACTTCGTACAAAATTCTAACTAATATATTAATAAGCAGAGATAGACTCTATACCAGGAGTCACCAACTGGCGGACCTCGGTCCGGATCCGGATCCTGCGGCATTGGTTTTCGGACCGGCTAAATATCGAATTAATACTAATTTTTAAAACTTGTTAAACAACGAATACAACTATTTGAGGACGACGGCACTTGCCAACAGGTACATTTTAATTTTTAACTTTCATCATATTTGTACTAATTTCATATCATGATACTATTATTGTTGGCTCGGTTGGCAATACTGCAATACTTTGACTGAAGATGAACGCGATTCCGTTTGAAACCTGGTATCGTGAAAAACACGAAATTTGTGAAGTGAGGATATTTGAATACTACTCTGACCATATGTTATGTTTATCATAAACTTATTAATAATTATTAGGAATAATAACTGTGTACTACTGTGCTGTATCCTTTTAGAATTTGCCGTGTATTTTGTTTAATTTGTACAATTCACACCCATAACATAATTTAAATAATTTCCTTATAATATTAATTACTTAATAAAAACTTCGTATGTTTAATCGACTGTGGTTCCGGACCTCCACTTAATTTACTACTTTCAAAATGAACCTCAAAAGTATCTTTAATGTAAAAGTAAGGATGAAAGGGAATTTTATCAATATTTATATTAAGTTAAAGGAAATGTCTGTTCCCTTCTAAATCTAATTGGTGACCCCTGCCCTATACTGACTACGTAATATGGGGTAATCACTGTGGATTTAGAATAAATAGGTCTTTAATAGATCAGATTTTTAGTATGAGACAGAATTTAGGAAATGAATGGGAATATAATGGTACTATGTATCAACTGTATGTATTATGGACTTCAGAAAGGCACATGACTCAATTAAGAGGGAGGTGTTATATAGTACTATCCTTCTGGAGTTCGGAATTCCTAAAAAGTTCGACTTATTCGAACGTGTCTAAGAGAGACAAAGAATAGGGTACATGTAGGGAAACAGTTTTCAAATACTTTCAAAATGTAGACTGGGTAAAAGCAAGGAGATTCACTATCTCCTCTACTATTCAATTTTGTACTAAAACATGCCATCAAATCTTTAGAGGATGAAGAAAGCCTAAAACTCAACGATAATAGTAAGCTGTTAGTTTATGCAGATGATGTATTACTAGGCGAGAGCGAAGAGATATGTTACTCATTTCCTTTATTTTATTATGCAATATGTGGGGATTTTAATTTAACAACATTTTATTATATAGGAGAAGAAAATAAGAGTATAATGTGTCAAATTCACACTCAGTTAAGTAACAACAAGAAATTGGGGTTGGAAGTAAACATCAATAACAGTAAATATATTGTTACACATAGAAATACATTATATAATGGGAATGGACAATTAATAACAAGCAAGGGAATTTTTTAAGAATAATTATAAACAGGCATGAGGTGTACAATGAAATTAAACATATGAATAATTCTGCAAATACATGTTATTCTGCATTTCAGGGAATCTTGTCCCAACGCCTCTAAAAATATATAAATAAACAGAAAATATATACAAGTGTTACACTCCCAGTTATATCATATGGACTTACAGCATGGACTCTTGCTTTAAGGGAGGAGGAAAGATTACAAGTATTTGAGAATAAAGTTGTTAGGAAAATGTCTGGACCAACGAGAGATGAACAGACATGCGAATGGAGTAGACTACATGACAGTGAGCTACATGACCTTTATAGGAAACTAGATATAATAAGAACGGTAAGTCTCATAGAATGCGGTGGGCTGTACATGTGGTACGAATGATGAATGAAAGAAACTCCTTTAGGAAAACCATGGAAAGCGCCCAGTAGATAGACCAAGAATTAGGTGGGAGCATAACATTAACCATGATTCGACGAAAATAGATTATGCAGGGGATGATTGGAAAACATTAGCTCAGAATAGGGATTATGGAGAGTTTATGTCCTCGCGGGCATGAATCTATGGTATCGATAATGCCAGTGAACTAGTCACTGCATTCGTAGTCTAAAATATATTGCTTGATATGAAGGAAAACTCTTATGTTCTTAATTATTACGAAATAAAGAAATCCCATTATAATTTACTATATTACTATTTATTTTACTGAACTTTTATTTTATAAATGGCGGTTCTATTTTGTTATAGAAGAACCTGGCTTACAACTCTAACAGATTTTTATCAGAAGCTATAACAGCGGGCAGGCAACTTCTTTAAGAATACAATATTATTTTATTGTGTTTTACAGTGTTTTCCGTAGGGAAATAATGTCATATTATATAGAGTTAGGAAGGATGGAGATATGACAGTGAAATCAGATATTCAAGCAATTCATTCTATTCTCTGGTGAATTTATAGTCGAATTAACATGAGCTTTTATGAGATTCATAAATTTAATACTCCTTTTATATTCCAGGAATATAATGGGATCGATAAGATCAAACTGTTCTGCAGAGAGGGTAATAAAAATATGAAAGCAGTGGCGGAGGGTCCATGTTAGTACTGTTGGTCCGTCTAACACTTTCAAAAGTAAGAATTGAAATCTCTGATATTTAATTAAAACGAAACATAATACCGAGACGAGATACAACAATCCATTGATAGTAGTCTAAATGTTGTAAACAATAGTAATGTTGTAAACAATATAACTTAATACAATATTATTGTATGCGTTGCATATATACTGTAGCATTCCAGTACTATACAATGTGCTTCAACGTTTTTAAATCCCCACACTGTTAGCCGCCTTCCCGAAGGCTTATATGGAACGAGACTTTTGAGAATTAGTTGCGCAGGCGCATTTAAGCTAATCGGTAGTACATCGTGCTGCATTTCAAGCCGAGTAGCTCGCTGTCCTGTTAGCACTCCAGAAATGGCTTACAGCTAGGTTTTTGTTCCTCCGAGTAAGTCCTGTGTACACGTAGTAATTCTGAGCGTATCAAATACAATAATTAAACCACTAAATAAATGTTATCATGGGAGAAGAATGTGCTTGAGTTATTGAAGACTTGTTAAGTCATCCCTTTTCCTGCCGAGCTTTGTTGAAAAGAAAAAAAATTATAAACCAAGTCCTAATTTAAATAGCATTGTAAGTCAAATAAAAAGACAAAATGCTTCGTTTAATGGACATGGAAGGTTGGTATAAACATGACATTTGGCTGCAGGAAAACAAGTTCCCTTTACTGTTAGCCCTGCCTTCTGTTTTCAATGGATAAAGATGTTTGGGCAACATAGGGGGTTTCTGATGTAAATAGTTTTCATGTGCTGAAAAAGTCATGAACTATCTCAAACCCATGTTAACTGTGAAATAGCGCTACATAAGTTTGGAAACACTAGAATTGAACAGTCCCGAAGCCGGGCTATCAAAATGAATACGGATAAGCATAACGAAAACGTTAAAACAAACAAGCACATTGATAGCTGCCTAATAGACTATGTGTGTTTCTTAGCCTCTTATTTCTGACTTGCGGTTAATTTATGTACTGTAAAATAACAAATCGGAACCTCAAATTACTTTCCTTCCTAAGAAAACCATACTCAGAATCTTTACGTTCTGAAAATCCATCTAATACGACCGAGTTCGAACCTTCGAACATCGGATTCATAGGCTCACCAGGTCAACACGCTCCGCCACGCCTCGTCCTCTATTAAAGATACTAAGGGTGAGATCTTGTTTCATTTTATTGAATAAAGTAGCGGATGTAGAACATATTAAGTCGTTTTGAACATAATGTGATGTGCCAATGAACACAGCAGGAATTTCCAAATTCAATACAATTAGGCCCTACCTCTTTTGTTACATTCGGAGTTTTCTCTATGCCCCTTAAATGACAGTTCTTGTTCGGCTTCAACATCTAAGAGATTAATTAAATGTAACTGTAAAACAATAGACATACATTTCAAGTGATAAGACAACAGATTATGAAGTAGAAAGTTCGGATTTAATTTCGGGTTGCGGAGAGATGAGGATTTTTCTTAATTTCTTTGGCCAGACACACTGGGTCATCTAAAATAAAAAGAAAAAATAATGCGTGAACCGGGATTTGTACCCGGTACTTCTAACTCTATATGTTAGTGCGCTACCAATCACGCTATCCTAGTACCCCAGTGCAAAGATTAATTTTCTTTCTTTATATACAATTATCAAATCATAAAAGACAGCGGAAAGCGCCCGAACAAAAAAAAATCAATGAGAATAAAACAGGGAAAACCCTTGGGGAGGGGTTTCTCGGCGTTTTATTCCGTTTTCCCCTACCACTTTAATTCCACCATTTCTCTATACTCATCTAACCTATTTCGTTTCATTTCAATCATCTGCCCCTGTGTCCTTCCGGTTTGAAGCGTGTTGTCTTAACCAACTAGACTATTGTGTGCTCTATGACCTTATAGAGCGTGCTGAAAGTATCTAGGACAATTGGACGGCTTTATGCATCAGCCGACTATGCGCCATTATGAAAATTTCGAGAAAAATACGTTGAGAAATACGTTTAAAGTTTCAGTCAATATTTACTACTTAGTGAAGCGACAAACTATCAATACTAATATAAAATGATCCCATTACAGGCTTCAGGAGGCCCTTGGGGTAGTGGGAGGTTAAGGCTCCCACTTTTTCTGGACAACCGGCACTTGATGTCAGCCGGGTTGTCAGTCCTGGCGAGCAGGCCGCCTTCACCCCCAGAACAAGCGTCCGGTACTCATTTCCATTAGAGGCTGAGTCGACCCCAGGGCCATGGTGCCGCCAGAGGGCTTGGGTCAGTTTAAAAATCCTGACCCCACCGGGACTCGAACCCTCGACTTTCCGGCTTGTAGCGCAGTGCCTTAACCATTGCGCTACGGCGTGCCCCCATCAATACTAATATAGCAAGTTATTTTCCTCGTTTGACAATTGTGCATCAAGAATCTAAGAGCGGGAACATTTGGCGGTTAGCTGCGTGATGAAAAATTTAGATTAGCATTTATGAAGATCTGGTTTCATAGCCGTTTGTTGCAAAACATAGAATCTCTGACAGAATTCATGGCATTTATATTTTTCTTTAATAATAATAATAATAATAATAATAATAATAATAATAATAAGGCTATATTTAAAGATTTAGTGCTAAAAGTGTGCGTACACTTACTTCATGAGCCAGTACGACAGATGACATTAAAATCACAATTTCTTTAAAAAAAAGCGCTTAACCGTTTGATGCATAACATTGTCAAATTAAACTTCCTTTTAAAGGCGTATCGGATAATTTTCGATAAGTAAAACCGCAAGAATCCAATAATTAATGTTATCTCGTTTTCGTGTTGGAATCTATTGATTCATGTATCCGTATTTTCCACGGTATACATGGCATGTTAACACTGTAATTCACTTTTTTTTTGTCTTGCCAGAGAATAGCGTTAAGGTTCACTCAACCATTTTTTAATGTATTTGTACTCATGCGTTAATGGAGCATTTCGTTTTCAAATTTTACACGTCCATTCATAAAATGTTTATTTCCTTCAGTCATGTGCTAGCGTGAAATTACTACACAGGAACTGTATGTACAACTGAACATTCTCGTTTCGCTAGACCTACTTCCATTGTATGTCAATATGTTCTTTTCGAAGTCATAGGCTTTGGAACTAGTGACCCGTGATTGGAAGTTTATTGACATTTTATAGGGTACACGAGAATGACAAATAGGATAGAATTTGCAACTAATCAGGGATATACAGACGAAATATTCAAAATTAAAATTAGATTTTATAAAATTAAGGCATGACGATGGGAAAGAAACAGAAGAAATCCAATAAAACATACTATACATACAATTAAAGAGATACCCGCGATAAATATATCCCCACATCAATAATAAAATATGTTAATTTCAATAATAATAATAATAATAATAATAATAATAATAATACTATCAGTAAATAATATAACAGGGGAAAATATTGTCAATACGAGTATCATCCTCCTCTAGCATTACCTAGTTTTCAAATTACTGTTATGGTCTACAAAAATCAATGCAAATACATAATAATGAAAAAGTTTTATTTATTCATTCAATGCCACAGGTTGTCATTTCGACATTTCTGGTATTCTCTCCTAGCATTGGCGTAATTGGTCTGAGTTTGGGACGCCTGGAAGCTGGGGTTGCGCCTCCCTGATGATATGATGGGTGATGATGATGATGATGATAGTGGCGAATATGAATGATAAGGATTATGATGTTCGGGAACCGTTTGTGCCTTAAAGTTTCCTGATATTTGTCTTACAGGTGAGGAAAAACCCCGAAAAACCCTCACCCAGGAAACTTGTCTCGACCGAGATTTGAACTCGGACCCGTTCCGTTGACAAGACAGTACGCCACCTCGAGACTACAGCAATGCACACCAATATCAATATATAATATTTTTCATTATTGCATATTAAAAGATTAAGATACATATTTTAATATAGATTTAAATATACTTAATATTTTATTTAGGTAGAGAAAAGTTGCGTAAACCAGGGTAACAATCGTCATTCCTGACTTAGTAAACTGGTGTTAGATTAATAAAATTGTGGAATCAAATGTTTTATATAATTCGAAGACGGCAATGACGATTGTTACACTAGATTACGTCACTTTTTTCTCTGTAATAATGACAATAGCAACAATAACAATGATGACAATAACGGCAACAATAATATTAATAAATAATAATAATAATTGTATAAATAATTCAGAATTTTTCTCATCATTCAGGTTTTTCTCCAGCCAATCTTAAATAATTAACATGAGTTTTAAAAATACATACATGACTACGGACTTACAGATTATCAGTTAGTAATACATATTTACAAATTTGCCTTAATTAAAGCTCTCCATCGTGCTGTCTTCTGTATCTTGAACCGTTACATCAAATTTCCTCACTCTAAAGAGTCACCCGGTAAGAGTGAAAAATATTAATGGTCGTTACATTGCAGTAAATACAGCAATTTCAATTCCGTGTCTGTACATAACATTTCGAACGTGTCTAGAATATTAAACAATAATCAGAATGCATTTAACTGAAACTGAGGAAATAGTAAACAGTTAATGACGAAAATAAAACAAATCATGCTGGTATGCAGTCACATACCTATTTATAAGATTTGAGAAATGAATTAAAAAACGACAACATTGTGTGCCAACATTAATATAGTTATATCATTCTATACTACCATTAGAAACAGTAAAGGGTGGACCGTTTAGCAGCATAGGATCGCTTCTTTTCGATATCGCAGGCTGAGATTCTGAACATGTTAACGGCAACATCAGAATTTTTATCATAAGTATTAATGCCACGAGTGATGCCCAAATTATCGATAAATTCACGACACACGAAGTGAGGAGTAAATTTATCTAGAGAATTTGGAAATTAAGAGTGGCATTTGTTAGGACGATTTAACGAATAAAATTAACTGTTTACTCACAAATCATTATTTAAATATAGTTATTTTAAAATATTTATATATTTAATGTAAACGGCGATGTTTGAAAACAAATGAGAAACGATTAGTATGCTTCATTTGTTCATCACTGCAACCAGATCATATTATTTATTGCCAAAGGATCGCAATATTGTAAGAATGCACCCTAGTGGAGAAATTTATAATCAACATTATAGGTTATTAATTAATTTCTGATGTCCTATGATGTAAATATGTTAATTATATTTTTCTGGAACGTAAATCCTGGGAAATAATACGTTTAAGAAAGTGCAAACAGTGGTTTCTTTTCTTTTTTGTGGTATAATCAATTGCTACAAATGTTTTTATATTATATCCCGCAAGCACTATCTGGTAACATTCGTGCACTATGTATACAATCTGGTAGCCACATGTAGTCACTGCAAAATAATGCTATGGCCTATTCAGAATGTTAAAAAGGAGGAGCTTAATTTTAAGGTGATAAAATTAAATTGATAAAATCGAGGCGAAAAACGACTGTTATTGGTTGTAAATAAAAAATAATTGAAATGTGATTGGTCATTGACTCTCATTTGGGGCATGAGTTAAATAGTCAATGATATGTTTGGACCGAGAGAGATAGATTGGTGGGCCTGTATCTCGGTCGTACCGATTTCCCACTCAATCATCAATATATTTCTCATGACTTTATGAGTAAGGGTCTTCGTAAAGAAACGAAGGCTAAATATGCTCAGTTAAAACATACATGATAACTAGACTTCGGATTTTTAGGCAAAGATGAAGATGTATGGACCTAAAATTGGGTTTACAAACTGTAGAATAGGTTCTAAAATACTTTCTTCAGGCTTTTAAAAAGTGGGTAACACGACATAATATCACTAAAAGTAACAATTATATATATATATAAGAATTATAAAATTAATATAACAAATATGCCTGATGTTAAATAAGTATAGTAAATCTATTCATTGATCACAAAGAAAAATTTGTCATTTTTTATGTTAATCCGATGCTATGATAAAATTCCGAAGATTTCCGGAAAAATTCGAAGGTCTAGCAATGCTGAACTGAGGCGGATTAGTAAAATTTAATCAAAAAGAGAAACAAATTTAGGCTCATAAACTACAAAATAAGTACCAATGGTAAATACGCATTTTTAGGTCCAGTTAAACTCATTCAGTTGGTATAACGTTTCGTTTTTATGCATTCCTTCAGAAAAAGGGAGGCACAGAACCTAAAATCCGAGGTATAATGATGATATACAGGGAAATGAATGCAATGATCCATAATTCGTAGCGAACGGCACGAGAAGGAATGCAGGATGTCTAATCCGAAACTTAACCACAGGAAATATTCCGTAAACATTTGAGATTGGGTGGGCTTCAGAATCAGTATGGATAAGTGAAATGCCCATTCCTCAGTTGCTCCAGTCGATTTCACAGTCGGACGACTTAACGCTGAGCTTTCTCATACACGTCAGAAGCTATACAGCATAATATGGAAGAAATCAACATATTGAATTCGAATGATAATGGTTGCTTGGAAATTAGTAACAGAGAAATTACAGTATCTGTCATTCAATATAGATTTTTAGATTAGATTTATTTATTTAGCCTGGTGGAGTTAAGGCCATGTGGCCTTCTCTTCCACTCACCAGAACAAGCATATGTTACATATGAATACAAAAAAAAATACAATAATAGTCATATAAAACAGGACAAACATATGTTACACATGAATACAAAAAAATTACAATAGTAGTCATATTAGACAGGACAAACATGTTACATATGAATACAAAAAAAAGTTACAATAATAGTTATTGAACAATTCATTATCTGTCATATTGAATAATAATATACCCCATCAAATAAAACTATTTAAGTCCAACGAAGTGATATTGGCAGGTCGTGCATCCCGAATGGGCGATGCTTTATTACAATATAAAATTATAACATTAGTAATTTATCTGTAAAGTGCCATAGTCCTCAACTTGATTAAAACTTTTTAAAACTTTTTGTTGGTCTTTCGGTATCCAGTTCCAGTATCAGCAGAAGTGTAAGACTATAGCGAGTTTAAAAAATAATCGAGTTAAGGACGATGGAACCTTACACGTACATATTTTAAATTTTATATTGTTGGAAATAGAGTATAATTTTATATTGTAATAGAGTATCCTC
Source organism: Diploptera punctata (assembly GCA_030220185.1). NCBI lineage: Eukaryota > Metazoa > Arthropoda > Insecta > Blattodea > Blaberidae > Diploptera > Diploptera punctata. The sequence goes on from JASPKZ010000428.1 coordinate 74,047, forward strand.
AGAATTTGATATAACAAAAGGATTATGACAAGAATGCGGGATGTCACCAACATTGTTCAAGATATATTTAGAAGATGTATTAATGAAATGGAATAAGTTATGTAGGGGAATGGGAATCAACATCAATGGCCATTTATTGCACAATTTATTATTTGCTGATGACCAGATTATAATAGGACAAGATAAAGAAGATATAGAATATATGATCAGAAAGTTGGTCGATGCATTTGAGGTAGGTGGACTGAAGATAAATTATATTAAAACAGAATATATGGTAATCAAAGCAAATTCAGAAGACCTACAAATAAATAATATGATAATTAAATGTGTTGAAGAATTTAAATATCTTGGATCTATAATAGATAAATCTGGTACTTGTGAAAAAGATATTATTAACAGAGTAAATTTGCAAGGAAGGCGATTAGATCCCTGAATGGTCTTTTATGGAATAGAAATTTGACCAGAAAAACAAAAAAATATAATATACAGACAATAATAGAAAGTATGCTTACATATGGAATAGAAAGCTGGACAATAAATGGAAGGATGCAGAAAAGAATCTTGGCGACAGAAATGGATGGATTACGGAGAAGTATGAGAATATCCAGGCTACAACATATTACAAATACATATATCAGAAAAGAAATGGACGCACAAGAAACTGTTATCGATAGGATAACAAAGAGAGCTCTGCAGTGGTATGGACATGTACAACGGATGTCGGAAAACCAGTGGCCTAAACAGGTATTGGATTGGATGGTACCAGGCAGAAGGAAGAGGGGGGAAGTAAAAGAGCATGGTATGAGGGAATATATGATGCCATGATGAAGAGGGGTATGGAGGATGATCAATGGGAAGATAGGAATCTCTGGAAAGCAGGAATCAAGGGCAAACTGCTGTAAAGTGGAAAGCCTGTATTAAATTAAAATACTAACTTTGGTTATGAAACGTCGAAAAATTAAGTAACTAAGTAAATATTGTAACTAATATCTCAAGAGAAATTTATCATGTTTTTATTAATATATATATATATATTATAGCACTTTGTCCGGTTTGGTCTTCACGTAATTTCGCCGTAAATTATGACACACAGATGTCGTTTAATACCCCACAAATCATTTTATTTACTTCAACATATTATCAATAGTAGATCACTCACAATATGCGCTAACAATTAGTCTCAATTCATTCACAATTATTTCACAGTCTCATACGAGTTAATTCACTACAATTTGTCTTAAACTTTATCTCGCTTATCGCCTACCAAAACAAGAATGACTGGCCTCCGTCTTCGCCACATATTATATAAGCGGTGAGGAACTTTCTATGCTTAGATTCGAGACACTTCGAAACATAGAAGGCTCAGGCAACCGATCTTTCCCGAAAGGGGAAGGAGATGTTGATGGGGTCTTCTGGAATGACAGCCCAAACATTTCGGTAGTTCGCGCGTGTCTTTCGACTCGCGAATTGGCGACTCGCAAAATCTATTCAAACCAATGCGAAACTAATATTCTAGCTTTGCCCACGTAATTTAAACGTCATTAAGACGCGTCACTATATATATATATATATATATATATATATATATATATATATATCCATCCATAGTAACTCTGCCCGAAGGCAGGTCCTTCACTGCAATCATTTTCATGCTATGCTTGCAGCTTTTCTAGGGAGTTGTAGGTGTGGTAGCTTCTCGTTGGTTTCCACACCGGTGAAGGATGATGATGATAATGATAACGATAAGGATGATGATGGCATATCATTTGAGACCGTTGGGCCTAAAGTTTTCCTGACAATTCTTTCAGGTGAGAAAAAACCCAATAAAAACCTCATCCGAAAATGCCGCGACCGGGGATCGAACCGGGACCGCTGATGACAGGCAAGCACGCTACCTCGGGAGCACAGCGGGTGGACTAATAATATCTCCATCCACCCATAGTATTCTGCCCGAGGGAGCTTTTCACTGCAATCATAGCTTTCATGCTATGATTTGCAGCTTACTAGGGAATATAGGTGTGGTAGCTTCCGTTGCTTTCCACACCGGTGAAGGATGGTGATGATATGATAAGGACGATGTTGATAGCCGATGATTTCGGGGACCGTTGGGCCCTAGCTTCCTGATATTGTCTTAACAGGAGGAAAAAAACCCGAAAAAAAACCTCATTCGGCAACTCGACCCGGGCCAGGTGCGTGGACAAGCTGCACGCTCACCTCCGAGACCAAAACGGTGGACACCTCATACATACA
>JASPKZ010000429.1:1887500-2026680 GCA_030220185.1 Diploptera punctata
ATACAACATTTTAAAACCGGTTAAAACCTGGAATAAAACCAGTTTACTAAATTTCATGCCCTTATTGTTGGCTCGGTTGGCAGTACTGCTTGTGGTCTGAGATTTGACTGAAGATGAACGGGATTCCGTTTGAAACCTGATGTCGTGAAAAGCACGAAATTTGTTATGTGAGATATTTAAATATTTATCTGACCATATGTTAAGTTTATCATAAACTTATTAATAATTATTAGATTTAATAAATGTGTACTAATCTGCTGTATCCTTTTAGTATTTGCCATGTGTTTTGTTTAATTTGTGTAATTCATACCCATAACATAATTTAAATAATTCCCTTATAATATTAGTTACTTAATAAAAGCTTCGTATATTTAATGAATTGTGGTTCCAGAACTCGACTTAATTTACTACTTTGAAAATGGACCTCCATTAAATCTAATTGGTGACCCCTGGTCTAGATTATAATACGCCCAAATTTGCTAAACATTGCTTTTTCGCAGAACCATCATCTCCGTTTCTACTTCTGTTTAAACCTGGAGGATAAACTGCCCTAAAACTGCGACTTGGAAGATCTGTTGCGCTTTCCCAGCGTTATGGAATTAGTGAAATGAAACCCTAAGATTTTTTTGTGGGTTAATTTTAACTTTCCATTTATTTGCCCATGTTTCAAAAAATGCGAGGTGTTTTCGTATTAATTGTAATGAGTTGACATTTAGAAAGGCGTGATGTGCATTTAGATCACCGGTGATAATTGTGTTTTGATATGCTTTTATGAGTTCTAAGAGATTTGTATTTAGTGCGGATTTTGAAGAAATGTAATATGTGGCAATGTGTAAATTGAAGTTTGTTAGTTGCAATTTGCTTAGGACTGTATTTTCGTTTTGAAATTCATTTAGTATTTTGATTTGTATTGAAGGTAGTTTTTATTCAGAATGGTTGTACCCCAAAGTTAATTATACATTTCGTGTCTATAAATGTTTAACTGAGCCTGTTGATACAAAACATGGAGTACGACAAGGAGATTCTCTTGCATGTCTACTTTTTAATATTGCCCTTGAAAAGTGGTAAGAGACGCAGGTCTTAATATAAGGGGAACCATCTTTCATAAATCTGTGCAAATTCTTGCATATGCCGACGATATAGATATAATAGGAAGAAGTCAATTAGCCATGCAGGATGCATTTATTAGCTTAGAGAAGGCAGCAAAAAGAATGAATCTTAAAATTAACCAGGCCAAGACAAAATATATGCCTGTGATTAAAGGTAAATGTGAAGCGTGCCCATCTAGTTTGGAAGTTGGCACATATAAATTTTAACTGGTTCATAGCTCTATTTATCTAGGACCTGAAGTAAATTGTAGAAATGACAATTCGGCTGAAATACATCTACGGATCATGGCTGCAAACAAATGTTTTTTTGGACTCAGGAAAATGTTTAGATCTCAGTTTATATCTAGAAAGACAAAAATACTTATGTATAAAGTTCTCCTTAGACCAGTGTTAACTTATGCATCAGAAACTTGGACCATGTTGAAATCTGATGAATTATTAGGGCGTTTTGAAAGGAAGATACTGAGATCCATTTTTGGTGCCGTGAAAGAAAATAATGCATGGAGAAAGAGATACAATAATGAATTGTATAAATTGTACAATCAGCCAGATATTTTGAATTTTGTTAAAGTTAATAGATTGGCATGGGCTGGACACATTATTCGCATGGACAACAAAAGGATTACAAAAAGAATTTACAATGAACAACCACTATTGGCCAGAAAAGTTGGAAGACCTAAATAAAGATGGGAGGATGGTATAATTCAAGACTTTAAATTTTAAAAATAAAAAACTGGAAGAATGAAGCGCAGAACAGGGAAGTCTGGCATAGGTTTCTGAAGGCGGCCAAGGCCCACATGGGGCTGTCGAGCCAATTATGATGATGATGATATCTATAAATGTTATATTGATAGTGTTACTTTGGTGTCTGGTTTAAATAATGTTTCTTTTAGTGTCATGTTATTTGGGTTATTTTTTTGAAGTAGATGTTGAAGTTCTGTTGTGGTGTTGTAGTAATGTTTTATGTTTAGTGTATGAGTGTTAAGCTCCTGTGTCCTTAAATTAACATGTTGTAATGTTGTGATGTTAAAGTAAAAAATTGTTTAAATGTTGCGTGTTTGCTGTGTTATGTTATTGGTGTTTCCAGGCTGTATTGTTTTTCTTTATATTGTCGAGTGGGTTGTTCTACTTTTGTTAATATTATTATTTTTTGGACCTCAAGCTTAGATGTGTTATACACATCCATGGAGGTCCCGAATTTACCCATTTGCATTGTTTGGATGAACATTTTCTTACTATGTGAATTAAGTGCAGTTTTGTTGTTGTTCATATGGTCTGGTTTGTTCATTGATTTGTATTGATATGTATTGAATGAATTTTGTTTCTAACTGTTCTTTTTTTTCGTTTATATATTTCTCCATCTGCAATTGTAAGACTGTATAGCAAGGGCTGCTGGTTTTGTGAGTGCTATTTTAGTGATTTTTTCGGCATATGTTACTGATATGATTATTACATATCTGTGTATTTGATTCCGGCATCAGTTAGGGTAAGTGTTAAGCAAAAAAACCCGTTGGGAGTAAATTGACTGTTTTTTTCGGAATGTACATGGGCTATAAGAGAGTTTTGATACTGAACTCCTACACCCTTTAAAATCACCTTTTGTAGTGAAAAACGTGAAAAAAGTAGTTTTTTTGGACTCTTAAATGGTTTACGCTGACTAAACGATAGCAAATACAAAAAAAAAAGTTCATAGATTTGAATATTTCAAAAAAGTCCGCGACAGCATATGTGTATCTGTTACGCATAACTCCAAATAACCATTTTTGTCTTTTATTGATGCCAAGAAGATAGGATAAGTAGATTCCCGGGCAAGCGTAGAAGCGTACGGCGGGTATTATTTTACTGATAACTCGCAATAACGAGAATTTTTCTCTTTCAGCTCATTTATGTCAAAAAGATATGAATTAATAGATTCCCGGGCAACGCCACGTAATATTTCAAATAATTATGAAACAAATGTTTCCTTTTACTCAAACATGCAAACATTAATTTTCATCTTTCAGCTCATTTATGCCAAAAAGATCGGGATAAGCAGATTCCTGGACAATGCCGGGTAATTAGCACGTGGTATCTAAAAATAATTGCAATATCAAATTTTTCCTTTCACTTGAACATAAAAAACACAATTTTCGTCTTTCAACTCAGTTTTATGCCAAAATGATCGGGAGAAATAGGTACCCGGTCAACGCCGGGCAATCGGCACAGGGTATCTAAAAATAATTACGGTATAAATGTTTTCTTTCACTTATTCAACTAAACATAAAAACATTAATGATCGTCTCTCAGTTCACTTATACCAAGAAGACCGAGATAAGTATATATTCGGGCAACGACGGGTGATCAGCACGGGGTATCTAAAAATAATTACGATATAAATTTATAATTATTTTCCTTTCACTTATTCAAGTAAATATAAGAACACATTAATTTTCATTTCTTTAGGCGTAGCAGCGCACTCCGGGTGTTAGCTAGTGTTTTATACAATCTGGTTTTTGTTTCGCGTGTCATATATTTCCAATTTAAATAGTTTATTTATTGAAAAATTACATTTCTTAGCATTTTGTATCCTTTTATTTATTTTTTCCTGGATATTATTATGTTTATATACTCCCTTTAAACAGGAGTCCATAAATTAATCAGTTATTGAAGTAATGTCAATTCTACTCTTTGGGACTTGCAGATAATAATGTCAGTTCTAAGCAAAACCATCACAATCTTATTCAATAATTCCGATTAAAGAGATTGAAATTGCTATCTTTAAATTGGTGAAACAATAATGTATCTTGCCACTTATTTAAATGTTCCGGACCGCAAAGAAAACAAGATCATGTAAAACTGTAAGTTATTATTGTACATTATTATGTAATTTGATGCAAATCTAAGTACCGGTAATTTGTACCTATATTGAACTCAACATCGGATTTCATTATAAATATATCGGGTATAAGAAAAGACATTAAAATGTCCATGCTTTTAAGAGAAGAAAGAAGAAAGGAGATGATGGACATCAAATTTATTAAAAAATTGTTTGTATCAGAATATAACACCTAAATTTATCAGAAAACCCGAAAGAACAGAAGACCGTCGAGAAGAAAATTCTAAATATGAAAAGAAATAAACATTACGGAATTAGTAGTAATTTGGACACAAAATTATGTTATCTACATTTTAAAATATTCAAATATGTAGGTAATTTTATTGGGAAAGATTAGAAGAAAAATGTTTCAATAAACTAAACAAAAATATTAAAGAAAAAATAATAATTAGACAAAATAAGAAAATTGGAAATTTTAAATCGAAATCAAGGAAAAGAAGTGGAAATAATGTAATTAACATGTCTTCTAAAACTTTCAACCAAAGGGAAATAGGAATGTTAGAACACGGCTTTAAAACATGTCTGGACAATTGAAACAAAATTGAAGACTTTGTAGCGGACGTTGAAGTAATAATAGTTGATATGAAAACATAACTTTCATTAGGAATGTGGAAAAATAATAGAAGAAATTAAGGAAATTCCAAGAAATAAAACGGGGCTGGGAAACATGAAAATAATTAAAGAAATCAACAAACAAATGCAATCATTACCAAAGCAGATAAAGGCAATCAGTTAGTAATTATGGATATTGAAGATTATAAAAATAGAATGGACAAAGTGTTGGAATTCACAGAATACCCTGTAATAAAATCCGACCTACTTCCCAAAAGTATTAAAAAAGTTGACAACACCTTGAAAAAATAAATAAAATTTTAACAAAACAAGAAAACTGAGGCCCACTATTAACAGTATAGGGTCACCTACATATCTAATATCCAAACAGTTATATAGTGAGTACAAGAAAATGGAAGGATTTGATAATTTTTTTCAATTGATGACTCATTCCAATTGATAGAAGAATTAGAGAACATACAATTAGTACCAACAAACGATTAGTGTCATTTGATGTAGATTCACTGTTTCCCAGCGTCCATAGAGAATCACTTTTGAAATTTTGGGAAAATGGTTAAACAAAAAAAATAGAAAATGAAAGCATAAAGGAATATCTAATTTTAACAAAATTATGCACTGAAGAAATGTTTTTTACATTTAATAGAAAATTTTACAAACACAGTTTTGGACTTTCTATGGGAAACCCATTAGCACCCTTTTTGGCTAATTTGTTTATGGGAAGTTTTGAGCAGAAAATAACAAGTGAACACCCTTTAATTTTCAAATTTTGGAGTAGATACATTGACGATGTAATTGCTATTGTGAATCATAAACAAATAGAGGATGCTTTAAAGCTTTTGAACATTGAAAGTATAACTATAACATTTACTATGGAAACTGAAATTGAAAGGCAAATCCCATTTTTAGATCTAAATGTAATAAAAAATAGAGAAAACAGGATAGAATTTGGAATATACAGAAAGAATACACATATAGATAACTATATTAAAGCTTCAGGATTCAACCATTTTGCTCACAAAGAGGCAGTGTTCAATAGTTTGATACATAGATTGGTAAATATATCTATGAGCAAAGAAAAATAATGAAAAATAAAAAGAATACATAATCAATGTTGCAACAGAAAACGGGTTTCAAGAAAATATGGTATACAAGAAAATAAATAAATTTAAAAGACAAAAATTAATTAATGAAAGCACACTTATAAAACAAACAGAAGAAAAAATAAAATTCACAAAATTCACTCACCATCCATTGAAAAACAGTTTCAAAAAGTTTCAAAAAGTTTAATATAAGATTGGCACCGAAGAATAAATACAGCCTAAATAGGATAATTAAAACCAATAAAAATGAAAAAAAAAATTGAAGAAGAAAACAAATCAGGAATTTATCGGATCAAATGCAGGGATTACGACAACCTTTACATAGAAAAAACAAAAAGAAATTGAAAACAAGGGTGAAAGAACATCTTATAAATGTCAAAAATGGTGAAGTGGAAAAGTCAGCAGTAGCTGTTCATGCTTGGTCCGAAAATCATCTAATTGAATCAAAAGCTAATCTAATTAAACAAATAGAAAAGCAAAAAGAACTCACGGTTTGGGGAAAAAATCCACATTCAAAAAACAAGAAAGAAAAACTTATGAACTTCGAAATTCCCGCGGATTCTGACTGGATCCGGAGATTTATCGGTCCACCAACAGAGGGAAGAAGAAGAAGTAGTTCTTCTGATCGACATAACATCAGTCAACGAGATAGTACTGAAGATGAAGCCACCAAGGCTTTTCGAAATCGCGATATACTTTGAAGACTGATTATGAGGAGAGGTAGAAACATTTTAATTTATCTTAATTTCTACCTATTTGTTTTTCTATTGTTATATATATGAATGTATGTATGTCTGTCTGTCTGTATGTTTGTTTATTCTTTATGCGCTACCACACCGTTCATCCAATTGTAATGGGGCTTTTTGCAAAATGTTCAGGAATTTCCCGGAAAGGTTTTAGTCTATAAGAGAGTTGTAATACTCAACCCCTTCACCCTTAAAAATCACCCTTTGTAGAGAAAAAACTTGTTTTTCGGAACTTTTTGGATGCTTAAATGGCTTACGCTGCCTAAATCATAGCATATGCACCAAATTAATGTGCACAGTATTGAATATCTAAAAACAAATCTACAAAAAAGTCTGCGACAGCATATGTCTATCTTTTACTATATCCATTTGTATCTTTCTGCTCATTGATGCCACGAAAATCGGGATGAATAGATTCCCGGACTCGCGTAGCAGTGCACAGCGGGTATTCATTTACGGTTAGCTCTCAATAACCATTTTTGTCTTTCAGCTCATTTAGACCTAGAAGATCGGGATAAGTAGTAGTAGTAGTAGTAGTAGGACTTTATTAGACAAAAAGTAAGATATTTACAATATTATTTACAAATATGGGTCGCACGGGCAGTAAGCCGTACGTGCTTTTGACAGTCCGTTACAATAAAGTAATAATTGGTACTAGTGTAAAGAAAAATAAGCAAAAACAGCAATAACATTACAATTACATAAAGAAAACACAATAAAAATATTACCATTAAATAATAACACAATAGCATTATACACTAAAAACATTAACATTACAATTAGGCCCTACATAAAGAAAACACAATAATATTACAATTAAGTAATAACACAATAGCAATAACATTACAATTACATAAAGAAAACACAATAATAATATTACAATTAAATAATAACACAATAGCATTATAAACTAAAAACATTAACCTTACAATTACATAAAGAAACACAATAATATTACAATTAAGTAATAACACAATAGCATTATACACTAAAAAAACATTAACATTACAATTACATAAAGAAAACACATTAATATTACAATTAAATAATAACACAACAGCATTATACACTAATTAGTTTATATATAATTGTTAATAATTAATGGTATTGCATTTTGATAACATATATTTATTCATGAATGAGTGTTGTCCTTATTTTTCGCGTTTTGTCCAGAAATTTACCGAGGTTTATCCAATTTTCTGGATTTACCAATAACTCGTAGCATGCCAATCTTTCCCGATTTGAATTTAGAAATCTTTCCGGTAATAACTGACGTCTCCAATATTCTAAATCATTACATTTTCCTAATATATGTATCTCATCTTCAAAGTTCCCGCACATTGGACATATTCGCATATCGTGATCGTCGCTAATTTTTAGAAATTTCCATGCCCCTAGCCTAAACCAAGCAAGCCCTGATCTCTCCTTAAATCCTAGGTTGAGTATATACGATTCTTTTCCCCAGACGTGTTTTAGGTCTCTTTGTAAACACAGTGAGCGTTTTCCTGTATATTCGGCGAAGGTATCTTGTTGGTTTACATCTAAGTACCTCCTAGATTCCCGGGCAACGCCGCACGGGATATCTAAAATTAATTACGATGTGAATTTATAATTAGTTATCTTTTTACTTATTCAACTAAACATAAAAACACATATAATTTATTCAGGCATAGCAACGCAAGCCAGGCATTAGCTAGTACATATGAAGGGTACACGGAAAGAACATGCTAAGTCACTTTTTTTCAAAATTCTGTTTATGCTCCCATCTTGTAGCTTTCAGGGTCTTCTATCTTTCTAGTAAAACACACGGGGAAAAACCGTGCTGATCCACTGAATACAGAGGAGCAAAGAATTGGTGTACAGGGAAAGAAACTTCTAAGTCAATGTGAATGTGGGAAAAAACATGCTAAGTTTTACACTTGAGATGGCCTACACTGCTTATAATATTTTTTCTCTCCAATTTATACATTTTTGTCATTAGAAGAGGTTATTTTTTTTGTATATGATTAGATGAGAAGTTTAATATTTTGTAAAAAATGCCTGGATCTGAGGATGATAATGAAACTTTCATATCACCAAGCACAAAGAAGAGGAAACGTTACGGTAGAATGAGTGATGTTCAATAGAAATTGAAACTTCAAAGCCACGAGACAGGAAATGATTGTAAGTGCAGAATAAAATGTTTTGAGTTAGTTGGTGTAGATCATAGGAAAGAAATAATTAAGAGGATGAATGAATTCTAATCACGTGATGAGATTAATTTATATCTTAGTGGACTGATTACCGTATTCCCAGTTCAGAAGAGAAGGCCACGGAAAGGTGATCAGGCTTCATTCAGAGGTGCTTCATATAATATTAGAATTCGTGTTGCTGTTGATGCAAAAGTAGAGGAATACAGTGTATGTTTATTACAAAGTGTTGGTTTTCTTACGGCTAAAAGGACCTTCGGGACTTGGATTTTTGGTAGCATGAGGTTCTAGCCGAGGGTCAGTATGTGGATGTATTAGTTATAAAGGCATACGTGTTTTCGAACATCAATAAATGAATTCTTAATTTAACTAATTTATTTCTAGCGTGTAATGATTACAATAACCTTAAGTAATTCTAACACAAAATAACTAATCTAAGCTTATATTAAGAAAACCTACATTCTAACTTCCTTGAGTTTCGAGAGAGGGAGATGGGGGTTTATAAATCTACCCTAATTTACATTTTAATAATTATCTAATAACTCTTACACTTTGAAATATAGTATTAAAATATTTAAGATCATTGGTTTCATTTCTAACTGTCCTAAATTTTATTAAGAAAAATGGTATGTAGACTTACCCATCAGCTACTGCTTCAACAGACACGAGTCCCCTATTTTGCAAGGGTTTATATACTAAGTTTCTGACCTAAGCTATAACCAACTGTACTAAACATTTCTATAGTCTAAATGCAGAGATTTACAGTTAGTCTTGAATTACTTATACCTGCCATAAGTCAAAATTCTATCCTGAAATATAATATGTCTAATACTTTATTTTTTCGCCAACTGTTTTTATATGGAATAATTAAAATAATCTATGAAATAATCAAATATATATTTAAAATAACCTATGCATTCGTAACAATACCAAAAAGCATTAATCTCCTTACATGGTATTGGGAAAGCTAACATTGATTACATTGTAAAGTCCTTAAGACTTAATCGATACTAGTAAAATGCATGGTAAGTTTCCGCTGAGGTATTAGTTCACAGTAATATAATATACGGTTAAACTATAGGTACCTTGTAGGCCCGTCTCCTCAACTTAAGTTGTTTTAAAACTCTGTAGGCCTTTCGGGACTAGTCCCATCAGAGTTTAAAAACAACTTAAGTTGAGGAGACGGGTCTACAAGGTAACTATTTTATAGTTTTTAATCGTACATTATATTACTTAAGACTTAGCATATTCTTTTCGTTCTTTAATTGGCATGACTGTAGTTATTATTAAACTGTATAAAAACCATTGGAAATATTTTTGTTGTAATTACATGCTGTATTTAATATTTATTTCTCTAAAATATAGTGTCATAAAGTTACTAGTACAAAAGTTAATACATTCTTGGGAGGGTTTTAAATTTAAAATTTGCTCCCCTGAAAAGTTTAAGATAAGTGACTAAACATGTTCTTTCTATATATCGATCGATAGTAATTCTGCCCGAGGACAGGTCTTTCACTGCAATCATAGCATTTTCATGCTATGCTTTGCAGCTTTACTATGGAATTATAGGTGTGGTAGCTTCTCGTTGCTTTCCACAATATATATATATATATATATATATATATATAATAATACTGGTTATTTTCGGAGGCTACTATATGGATAGGATCGGTAAAAATCTGTGTTTTTTATGAGAACAGCCTCAACTGCTTCATTCTTTCAGAATTCGATCAAATTATCTCTTCTTAACCATTGTTTACAACACACTCGTCCGAATAGTAATGTTATTGTTAAAACAAATTGGCTGCTCATTAGCTGACGTATGAAACGCGAAAAAATTGCATTATTAGTTTACATTTGGAAGGTTTGCAGTGCTGGCTGTGGACCCTGGCTGACGATGGCCACAAAAGGATACCCCATTATTTTTAGCTCCGAGACGAAAGAGTGACAGAGTGATTAATGAGTTTGAGGGATGGGAGGGAGGGGATTTGTGGTGGTGTGCCAAATCCCAAGCCCATTTACCTCCACCTGCAACTACTTTCCAGTCGATAAGTTTGCCTGCAGACTGATACCCCTTCATGAATCTATAATCCGTCATCTGCAGGCATTCCTGCATTTGTATGACCTGCCTTAGGTTACTCGCATTAAAATTCTCATTTCTAACAAATGAGGCTGAAATATCCTTAAAATCTAGTTTTTTTAAATTACGATCTTCAATAAAATTCCAGTTGCTGACTTTAATGGCGCTATCAGAATTTTAACACGTGTTGCTATTCTGATATCGTTGTTCTGATATTGTCTCTGTTATTAAGTTTAGGAAATTGATCATATAGTTGGAATGTGTGGCAGTAGTTCATGTATAATATGTCGAATGTATAGACATTAGAAATTCTTTGAGGAACATTATTAGTGGGGAAACGTTTAGGAAAGCGTATCATTATCTGGTTATTGAATCTAGGAAATTGAGATGGGCAAGTGTTATAATGTTTTCAAAAAGTATTGAGAATCCCTTGGGGAAAGACTACTCTTATTAAGAAAACCTAACGCTATCAGCGTTATTAATTCTACGATAGTGAGGTAGGAAAACCATGTATCTTGAATTGATCGCAGTAGAATGTGCTTTCAAAAAACTATTTGGGAAAACCTTAGGAGAAACACTGTTAGGAAGGCCTAACACTGTCGGTATTATTAAGTCTAGGATATTGAGGTGGAAAATTACGTAGCTCGAATTGATCACAGTGGATATGCTTTCGAAAACTTATTGAGAACAGCTTGGAAAAAATAACTGTTAGGAAACCTAACACTGTCGAGATTAGTAAGTTCAAGATATTGAGATATTCAGATCATACAGATTCGAAGTAATATAACTGCGTAAAAAAATTAAGCATGTATTCCTTGGGTGGAATAAAAAAATATTTCAGTAACATTTGATGTCAAATACTTTTCTTTATAAACAATGTTCTTCCTTAAACTTTGAATTTCGCCTAACTTGATACATATTATCCGTACGTGTATAATATTTACATGTATAACATTTACTCATTTGCCTCTTGTCCCAAATGGGAGTTAATAACCAATCACGTTTCAATTAAATCGTGTTTCATCTCGCTCGTTATCGAATTCTCTTAACCATCTCCTGCTTTTGTGATAAAGAAAACTCCTCTTTTTTTAATATTCTGAACAGGTCAGAGCATTATTTTGCAGTGCCTAACTCTCCAACAAATGCATTGAATATAACAAATAATGAACAGATTCCTTCGAACTACACATTTGATAACTGTGTGTTTAATAATTGTGTTTTTAAATAATTATATTTGATTAAACGGCATAATTATATCGTTAAATAGTCCTAACAAATGCCACTCTTGATTTCCAAATCCTCTAGATAAATTCACTCGTCACTTTTTTCAAATGCCTAGGAACAATAATTACAAACAGGAATGAGGTGCAGAAAGAAATTAAACATAGGTTCAACTCGATGTACGTATGGTATTATGCATTATAGGGGATCTTGTCATCCCAACTTCTCTCAAAAATATATTATATGGAACTATTATTTCGCCACTTATAAGGATGCGAAACGTGGTCTCATTTGCATTAGAAGAAAATATTATATACGTGTGTTTTAGAATGAAATACGTAGGAAAATGTTTGGACCAAAGAGAGACTAACAGACAGGTGAATGGAGAAAACTCCATAACACCGAGCTACATGATCTTCTTGGGAAACCAGATGTAATAACAATAGTTAATTCTTGTAGAATGCGATGGGCAGGATATGCAACATGAAAGATGGCCATGGAAATGGGAGGGAAAGCTCCCAGTAAGTAGGCCAATAATGAGACGAGAGAATAACATTAACCATGATTTGATTGAGGTTAATAATATAGGTATTGTTTAACATTAGTTCAGGATAGGATGTATTGAGAACGTATGCCAGTGCGGCCATGAACCTCTGGATTCGATATTTCCAGTGAGTTAATACTAGTAATAATTGTATTTATATACAGATTTTCAAAGTTTACACATCTTCTATGCCTAAAAGTTTTATTTTCCTTCTCCACTCGTCCCCATCCATCCACTCCATGTTCTATGCTTAAAAGTTTTATTTTCCTTCTTGCTATTCATCCACTCCATGTCCTCCAGTGTACTTGTTCACATTCCAGTTCTTATTTCTTGCATCCACGAATTTCGAAGTCTTCCTTTCTTTCTTCTTCCAAGTAATAATCCATCCTTAGTAATTCTGCCCGAAGGCAGGTCCTTCACTGTAATCATAGCATTTTCATGCTATGCTTGCAGCTTTATTATGGAATTGTAGGTGTGGTAACTTCCCGTTGCATTCCATACCGGTGAAGGATGAAGGATGATGATGGTGATTATGATAATGATAAGGATGATGATGATGATGATGATGGCCATATGATTTCGGGGACCGTTTGGTCCTTAAAGTTTTCCTGACATTTGTCTTACAGATGAGAAAAAAACCGGATAAAAACCTCACCCAGAAAAACTGCCCCGACCGGGGATCGAACCCGGGCCCGCTGCGTGACAAGGCAGCACGCTACCTGGAGACCACAGCGGTGGACATAATAATAATAATAATAATAGTAATAATAATAATAATAATAATAAGTCCCTGTGGGGGCAGAATTTTTAAACTGACCCATACCTATTGACGGAATTATGGCCCTGGAGTCAACTCAGCCTCTAACGGAAATCAGTACCAGACGATTGTTCTGGGGGTAAAGGTGGCCGTCACGCAGGGCTGACATTAAGTGCCGATTGTCTAGAAAAGTGAGAGCCTTAACCTCCTACTACCCCAAGGGCCTCCTAAGGCATGTAGTGGGTTCACTTTACCTCTTTAATAACAATTATTGTTATTATTATTATTATTATTGTCCTTATAATTATTATTGTTATTATTATTATTATTATTATTATCATTATTATTATTGTTATTATTATTATTTTTATTATTATCATTATTATTATTATTGTTATTATTATTTATTATTTTTATTATTATTATTATTATTTTATTATATTATTATTATTATTATTATTATTATTATTATTATTATTATTATTATTATTATTATTATTATTATTATTATTTTATTATTATTATTATTATTATTATTATTATTATTATTATTATTATTATTATTATTATTATTATTATTATTATTATTATTATTATTATTATTATTATTATTATGGTTGTTGTTGTTCACTAATAACTGTACATTGAAATTATTCGAGGTCGTAACTTTATATCATTGTAATAAATATTAGGTTAATTTTTTATTAACTCGACATTAATCACTGTGCATAAAATATTTAGAACATTGCTCCAAGCGAGAATAATGTAGTGGAATCCATTAACCTAAATGAAGATTAATGCGCCAAACTCATTGTTGCGAAATTTAAAACGGAGCTGTGGATGTTTTTGTTTGTTTATATATAACAAAAATTAATACATTTGAAGTGAGTTTTTCGCTAAGAGAAGGTAAACTTGCATGGAATGAAGAAAAATACAATTTAGTGCCTTTTTATTTATTACTAAGAACATAAAAAGTTACTTTTCTCTCGTGAACAGGGTTTTACTATTTAATTCCAGATTTACCGAAACTTTAAACTTTCCAACGCATTGTAAAACGTTGATTATTTATTTTCCAGGACTTTCTGCCCCTAATTAAACAACTTTTTTATCTTTAATATATTTATTTTGGAGTTACATTTAGTTCTAATGAGTTTTTAAGCTCCTAATTAACAACTTTATGCTATTTCGATTCTCAGATTACAATTAAACGTTATAAACAGTTAGGAAGAGCTCTATAAGTGTGGCTCCAGCACAAAGAAGTCGATATTAAAAGATGAGGATAAAACAGACGGTGAAAAAAAAACTCATTATCGAGACTATTGGAGGAAGATTGTGAAGGACCCCACCAAGAGCTTTAGCGCTGAATATGATAATACAATTACGATTATGGAACTTGAAAACCTCTGATTTGAAAAACTCAGTACCTCATGCCAGCTTATTTAAAAGCGTTGGACTGCAGTGAAATCAAATCATGCATAACTGCAAGTTATTCCATGTTATATGATTTGGCATGAATTTGAATAATTTATATTCTTCAATATTATACTTCCCTATTAAAATATTAAATAAATTAAACCGTTGTATCTTATAGACACGTTGTCAATTTAAAGATTAAAATCACTGGTACCAACCTTACCCGTTGATATAACACTAAAATATGTTTTGATATATCGCCCACGGTGGTCTAGGGGTTATGTGCTTTGTGGTTTGCAGGATCGTTGGTTCAAACCCGGTCGGGGTTTATGGATTTCTTATGAGAAAATTCAAGGGTCAAGTCCTCCGGGAGGGACATTAAGTCATGAGTTTCGCGCCTGAAGATTTTCGGGTTTGTAAAAGAATCTCAGTTCTAAATTAGAGCCTCTGAACAAAATTTAATCGGCTTTTGCTATCGAAGTAATATCTTAATTGCTAACCATATCTTTATGGGAAACCAGATATAATAAGAACAGTTAAGTCTCGTCAACTGCGATAGATAGAACATGTGGCACGAATTCAGAATGAAAGAGGGGCATGGAAACTGAATGTAGGAAAGTGCCCAGTAAGCAGGCAAGGAATGAGGTGGGTGAATAACATTAACCATGATTTCATGATTTAAGGGAAGTAGATTATACAGGGAATGATTGGAAAGCATTAGCTCAGGATAGGGACATATGGACAATTAACTCCGCGCGGTCATGAATCTACCGATTCGATAATGCCAGTTAGTAAGTGTATATGAATGATTATCGATGAAATTACTTAGTATGCAAGATATTTGTTTACACCGAAAAAAATAATAAAAATAAAAAATGTAATGCACATCTTTTACATTAAAATGTAGAACAAAACTGCGCACATGTAAAAGGTAAAGTTGATCCCACTACAGGCATCGGGAGGCTATTCGGGTAGGAGGAGATTAAGGCTCCTACTTTTCTACATAATCAGAACTTTGTCAGCCGGATTGCCAGCCCTGCGTGATGGGCCGCCTTTCCCCTCAAAACAAGTGTCTGGTATTAATTTCGGTTACGGATTGAATCAATCCCAAAGCCACGGTGCCGCCAGAAACTTTGGGTTATTTTAAAAATCTTGATCCCACCCTGACTCGATTCCTCTACCTTCCAGCTTCTAACGTACTGCGTAGTTAACCAACTACGCTATGGCGTGCCCCACTGCACACATGTCCCAAAATAAATCACGCGAAACGAATTCACCTCAACTAGTAATGTAATAAAAACTATAATTTGAGTAATATTATATTACGATGCGAGGTTGAGAAGTGGTTTTTACAGAATCGAGGAATATGTTTAAAAACCGAGCGATAGCAAGGTTTTTAATTTCCGAGATTCTGTAAAACACTTCACAAACATGCGTTGTACATTACTTTTTGCGCGATGGTGTTTTCAAAATAATAAATAATAGTAACATAATAACATCTTTGTTGGAAATATTTGCGTTCATTATAAACAATTGACTAACGTAAACGGTGTGGGCAATGGTTATTAGCTGAAACAACAGGAGGCCTTTTTAATGTGAAATAATCAGTGGCGTGCCAACCATTTTACAAATTGAATCATAACTTGGGACATTTTTATTCGTAGACCATTAGTTCATTATCTCAAATTGCTTTATAATACCTCCCTATAAGTAGTTGAATCTGTGCGGTATATTTACACTCTGTATACAAAAATATATCCAAAAGGTAGTGTTAATATACATTATACGAAACAAATCACTGCATTTTAAATTAACTGAACTTTATTTGTAACAAAATAAATACGAATTTTCCGCCATTTTATGACTGATTTAGTATCACAGCCTGCTGTAACCTTAACTAATAAACATTGTCCACACTGTTAACGTTAATCAGTTGTTTATAATGAACGCAAATATTTCTAACAAATATGTTATTATTTTACTATTATTTATTATTTTGAAAACACCATCGCGGAAAAAATAATGTACAACGCACGTTTTTAAAGTGTTTTGCAGAATCTTAGAAATTAAAAACCTCACTAAAAATCGCTCTGTTTTTAAACATTTCCTCGCTTCTGTAAAAACCACTTCCAACCTCGCATCGAAATGTACTATTGAGGTTGTGACATCAATTGAAGGAAGTGAAGAATATATTTGGATGTAAGTTAATTATTGTATAATGGGTGTGCCTGTGAATAGATTTCTCTCGTGCCCTGATTTTTTCTTTAGAGCTCAAATGTAGGTTTCAACATTGAGAGGAAAAAGAAAAAAATGAGAAGGAAGTAAAGCAAAAAGTTAAATAGAGCAAAGTGAAAAGATAACAAAAGTAGAAAATGGAACCGAGAAAGCTATTTGGAATTCATTTTGTTAGATGAAACAAAAAACAGAAAAAAAAGAAAGAAAATTGTCTTGCGCTGTGGGAGAGCCAGAGGTCGATAGAAGTAATTTTAAAACAATAACACTTAGTACAACATGGCACACCAGGTGTCTCCCTTGTGTACTTATTCCCAACTGTGACATAATAAAATTCCTTCATTTCACTCAATACTTTCCTTTCTTTGATTATGGTGAAACTCTCAAACTTTTCATATTTGTTTTTTTTTTTCTCACACACAAAATAGATTTACTTTCTTTTATCTTTAAATAAAAAATTCTCTTTCGCGCAGAAATTGCGTAAACTAAGCGAATTCCTCTTTAAATTGAATTAATAGTACACATTTAGTACACAATTGATCTTCTTGGTGATACAATATTAAAATATATATACAGTCAATATGCCCATTTCACCAATAAATGTTTAAAATGGTCAACTAGTTTCTACAGCCAAGCTGTCATTCTCAAGACCAGATATTGACTGTCAATATCTGGTCTTGAGAATGACAGCTTGGCTGTAGAAACTAGTTGACCATTTTAAACATTTATTGGTGAAATGGGCATATTGACTGTATATATATTTTAATAGTACACATTATTTTGTTGATTAAATGTCATATATCTAGTTACGTTGCGATAAAACAGACATGATGCCCCCAACAGCTATTTTTAAATTATGGTTTCAGGAAAATTCCCATACCTAATGGTCGGATTTTGCTTACTTTTTCAAATACCTTTCTGGTATTATTTCAATTTAATATACTGTACAATGTATATGAACACTAGCTAATACCCGGCGTGCATTGCTACACCTAAATAAATGGAATATTAAAGGTTAATTAAATTGTATGTATACGTTGACACGAACCAAACATGGCGGTTGCTAGTCAGTTTTTAATTTCGGTTTTCAGATAAACCTCCACATCTAATTGTCGGATTTCGCTTTTTTTATACTTACCTCGGTTTATTTTAATAGGATATAAAATTATGCCTGCTAGAACGATTTTTTTTAATTTTCACTTCAGGTGAACTCCTACACCTAATGGTTTTGGAGGGTCCAAGTGTGAATCTAAAACATACAGGGACCAATGGTTTTGGAGGGTCCAAGTGTGAATCTAAAACATACAGGGACCCACTTAGACACACAAAAAATTCCATAAAATCGTTCCAGTTGTTGAGGCTGTTTTTAATTTCAGATTTTAGGTAAACCTCCACTTCTAACTGTCGGATTCCGCTTATTTTTGGATGATACCTGCCTCGGTTTATTTTGATAGAACATACTGAGTTTCGTTGTGAAACATCGAAAATTGTGACCGCTAGAGTGATTTTTAATTGTTCACTTCAGGTAACCATCTAATGATTTTAGAGGGTCCAATTGTGAATCTAAACCATCCAGGCATCCACTCAAACACACACAAAAAATTGCATCGTAATCGGTCCTGTCATTTAGGAGGAGTTCAGTGACATACACACGTACAGAAGAATTATCTATGTATCTATACGTGAAGAAAAAACTTTGTATCCCTTTTTTAGCACATTGCGCGCACGTAGGAGCGTGATATTTGGCATAATTAAAGTTCACACAGAGAAGAAGTGCAGAAAAATAAAATGTATGTATAATATGTGTTACAAATAAATTAAATTAAACTAAATAAAATAAATTGTCTCTAAGGAATTTGTGCGTATTACTTATTCATTTGTGTACTCATTCATTTGTTTACGATCATACTGAAAGTGCATTGTTGCAAAAAGAAAATTATGCAGCAGTAATGTGAATTGACTTACTCTCGCGTATTTATTATTAGTGGTTTAAAAAAAGTTAGTATATTTTATTATTTAAATTTAAATTAAACCCTGTCTAATCTTGGTTTCAGTAATTCCATTAAATTTTTGTTTATATTTAGATATTCGCACCTACATCCTTGACATAGAACATTGACGGGTTGGAGTGAGAGACAAAGAAGAAGGGATATATATTCCCGTGCACATAATAATAGACCAAATGCAAATTTAAAGAGTATAAATAGTATACAAATGTCAAATGATGCGTTATTGTTTTTTTAAATATGACTTAGCCAAGCTATACCACATATTTCCTATCGTTCGTACTTTTAAAATAAATCGAAAATTAATGCATAATGACGTATTTGTGACAAACTTAAAACTTTAATGAATTGTGGTCGAATTTCGACCTCTGTGCGACCACTAGTGTATATTAAGATATGAAATAAACATGTTAGCTGCAGATGATTTTTAAATTGTGACTTTCAAGAAAACTCTCACTCTTAATAGACGGATTTCGAATATTTTTTTGGAAAATACCCTTCTCGTATTATTTCAATTTCATATACTAAGTTTAATTTCCAAAAATCAAACCTTATTGTCGCTAAAGCGATTTTTGTATTTTCGCTTCAGGTGAACTCCTTATCCTTAATGGTCCGAATTTACTAGTTGACTAATTCGATCCCACTTTTCCTAATTTAATATCATATGCCTATGCCGAGAAAGAAAAATTGTAGCTACTAAACCATTAAAAGATACACACACACAAAGTTTTTGTAGTGGTCATTTTTGGTGTCTAGTAAGTAGGATGGATTGGCCTCGGTGTCTAGTGGTTATGTTTCTTGCCTCTAGTCCCGAGAGTTTCGTGTTCACACCAGACCAGGATCAATAGATTTTTTAGGTTAGAAAAATCCACGGAAGAAGTCCTCCGGGAGGAAGTTTAAGCCTTGGGTTCTAAGTCTAATGATATTCAGGCTCGTAAAAGAAACTTAAACCTGAAAAAGAGGCCTCTAAAAGCAACATTTACCGACTCCTTCCAAGTAATACCTTAGTTACCTGCTAGATGTTTCATGTATGCTAACCATATGTCACTCATGGCATCTGTAGAGAAATAATGATAATTAAATTGGTTTGGTCTAGAAACTCCTAACAAAAGGAGAGGTTATGGGTAGACTCAAAGGGTTGCAAAGCCAATAAATAAGTAAGAAAGCTAATGCGTACGAAAGTAAATAAGTTTATAGGATTGATGAAGTTTCTTTAACGTTTTCATGAAAACAACCTCAATAGTTACGAATAAATTCCTTCGGGATTCGCTAAAAATTCAGGGGACCCCATTTAATCCATGGTAATACCGTATTGGACGAAGCCTGTTAGTATATTACGATGCGAGGTTGGGAAGTGGTTTTTACAGAATCGAGGAAAAATGTTTAGATTCTGTAAATCACTTCACAAACGTGCGTTGTACATTATTTTTTGCGTGATGGTGTTTTCAAAATAATAAATAATAGTAAAATAATAACATCTTTGTTGAAAAATATTTGCGTTCATTATAAATAACTGACTAACGTTAACAGTGTGGGCAATGTCTATTAGTTGAGATTGCAGAAGGCCTTGATACTAAATCAGTCATAAAATGTCGGAAAATACATATTTATTGTTTTATATGGTTACAAATAAAGTTCAGTTCATTTAAAATGCAGAATTCGTATAATGTAAATTAACACTACCTTTTGGATTTATTTTTGTATATACATTGTACGTGAAGCTTCTTGTAGGAAAACCAGAGGGAAAATGCCCAGTTGGTAGACCAAGAATGAGGTGGGAGAATAACATTAACTATGATTTGAAGGAAGTAGATTATACAGGGGATGATTGGAAAACATTAGCTCAGGATAGGGATGTATGGAGAGCTTATGTCCGCGCGGCCATGAACCTACGGGTTCGATAGTGCCAGTGAGTTAGTTAGTTAGTTATATAGGCTACATTGTACGTAGTATAGACTACATAGAGAGGGCAATGGTTTTACTTCGGACACGTGATTTGTAATAAGTAATATTACAGTATAGTTATTTAGGTTAGCAAGCCCGAAATATATGAAGTAGAACTTTCAACCATGGTCGCAATTGCTGTAAGTACGACAAAACACACTATCGCGCAAAAATGTTATTTTGTGCTGACAAAGGTAGAGTCAATCATTGTATGCCGAAACCTGCCATGAAATTTCTACAAGAGAAGCGTTTTGATGTACGAAGGCTGTGTCCAAAATCTATCTGCCATTTTAAACTGCAACGTACTTAACTCCAGCGCCAAACCTCTCATTTAAACTAAATGGAAGTAATACAACTCCCGAATTGGTAGATTGGATAACTCTCACTTCCTTCCGTCCGCGCCGCATCTGTACAGTGGGTTACCATTGCTGCATTCTGGCTTCGAATTATTTACCTCGCAGTTAAAAACGGCAGATATTTTTTGGACACGGCCTTGGTATATCACAACGCTTCTCTGGGATAAATTTCAATGTAAATTTCGGCATGCAATGGTTGACAGTTCCCATGTGAGATGTCTTCAGCTCTACACACTTGTTAATGAATATTTGCCTTGCCATTAATAAGTACGGAAGTTGTAAAATGTGTCACTAGGATCACAATGATTTTAACTTGTCACTTAGTGGTCTCATTCGCATCGGAATACGTGTTCTGCCCATGTCTACTTTATAAGCGTCAGTTTAGAATATTAGAAAGTTTAATAAATATAAATATGTTTTTACAATATGTTGTACATCTCTTAAGAGGCCGTTCTTTAGTTAACATGTTAGTCGTGATGGACTAGTGGTTCTATTCTCTAGTCTAGTTCCGCTTTAGTTAACATGTTAGTCGTGATGGACTAGTGGTTCTATTCTCTAGTCTAGTTCCGAGGTTTGTATGTTCACACCCGGCTGGGGTCGATGAAAGTTTCTGCCTCGTACTATGCAATGGTCCACCGCTTCATAGCTTTTCTGCCTCGTACGCAACGACTCCGGGTTCGATCCCCGATCGTGAACATTTCCACAAGCGTTAAGGCCGAAACCTTCACCGAACATCGCTTGGACATACCTACTTAATACAGGCTTTCCACTTTACAGCAGTTTGCCCTTGATTCCTGCTTTCCAGAGATTCCTATTTTCCCATTGACCATCTTCCATACCCCCCTCTTCATCATGGCATCATATATTCCCTCATACCATTCTCTTCTACTTCTCATACCTCTTCCTTCTGCCTGGTACCATCCAATCCAACACCTGTTTAGGCCACTGGTCTTCTGACATCCGTTGTACATGTCCATACCACTGTAGAGCTCTCTCTGTTATCCTATCGATAACAGTTTCTTGTGCATCAATTTCTTGTATGATATATGTATTTCGAATATGTTGTAGCCTGGATATTCTCATACTTCTCCGTAATTCATCCGTTTCTGTCGCCAAGATTCTTTTCTGCATCCTTTCATTTATTGTCCAGCTTTCTGATCCTTATGTAAGTATGCTTTCTTTTTTTTTTTTTTTGTTTTTCTGGTCAAATTTCTATTCCATAAAAGACCATTCAGGGATCTAATCGCCTTCCTTGCACAATTTACTCTGTTAATAATATATTTTTCACAAGTACCAGATTTATCTATTATAGATCCAAGATATTTAAATTCTTCAACACATTTAATTATCATATTATTTATTTGTAGGTCTTCTGAATTTCCTCCGATTACCATATATTCTGTTTTAATATAATTTATCTTCAGTCCACCTACCTCAAATGCATCTACCAACTTTCTAATCATATATTCTATATCTTCTTTATCTTGTCCTATTATAATCTGGTCATCAGCGAATAATAAATTGTGCAGTAAATGGTCATTAATGTTGATTCCCATTCCCCTACATGACTTATTCCATTTCATTAATACATCTTCTAAATATATCTTGAACAATGTTGGTGACATCCCGCATCCTTGTCTTAATCCTTTTGTTATATCAAATTCTGAGGATACTCTATTTCCAACCTTAATACTTGCTTTACAATCATACATTCTTTTTATAAAATGTACAAGAGATTTAGGTATTCCAAACTTCTCCATTGCCACCCAGAGCTTGTTGATGGGTACAGAGTCATATGCCTTTTCCAGGTCTATAAATGCCATATGCACTTCTTTTCCTTTAGCCAACATCTTTTCTATAATCTGCCTAATCACAAATATATTATCAAGGCACAATTTACCTGCTGTAAAACCTGTTTGTTCTTCTGATATTTCATTTTGTATTAGTTCCTCCAATCTAATTTTAATAATTGTACTTAACATTCTACCGTACCAATTGCTATCATAACACTGATCCCTCTATAGTTTGCTGGATCTCTTTTATTCCCTTTATTTTTGTATATTGCACTAATATACGATAACTTCCACTCATCTGGAATAGGATCTCCTTCTATCACTTGATTAAAAAGTCTAGTTAAAATTCTTATAATTCCTGAACCACTATATTTAATTAGTTCCATGGTTATTCCTCCAGGACCTGCTGCTTTTCCATTTTTTGCTGTTCTCAACACGTTTCTTACCTCGTCTTATGTTATAGGTTCTATTAGTCACCCTTTCCATTATCCAGTGTAGCATAGTCTATAAATTCTCTCCTAGTTTCTGTTAAAAGCATTTTAAAATATTCCTGAAAAGTTTTCATTGGTACTAAATTAATAACCCTTTGTCATATTATCATTTTGCATATTTTTAATTGTCCTCCATGCTTGGGCTGACTTTGAATAGCCTACTGTATGCTCAATTTCTCCACATACCCTATTCCACATTTCTTTTTTATGTTTCCTGACTTCTGCTTTAATCTTTCTTTTAAGTATGTTATAACTTTGACTATTTAACTCATGCCCCAAATGGGAGTCAATGACCAATCACGTTTCAATGATTTCTGTATTACAACAATCAGAGACGTGTTTCACGAAATAATTATCAACGTTAGGATTATCATATATTAAGCAAAGCTCCTCCTTTTTAATATTCTGAACAGGTCTGACCGTTATTTTGCAGTGACTGAGCCTATAACAAATACGGCTACCAGATTGTATATAATAGTGCTTACATGTCAACATTTGTAGCAATTGATTATACCACCAAAAAAAGAAACCACTGTTTGCACTTTCTTAAATGTATACGACATCAAAAATGAATTAATATACAGATTGATGTGTTTCATTTTTTCTCCACTAGAGAGCATTCTTACAATATTGCGTTCCTTGGCAATAAATAGTATGATCTGGTTGCAGTGATAAACAAAAGAAGCAGTAGAAGCGTAGGCTACCTATCGTTTCTCATTAGTTTTCAAACATCACCGTTTACTTAAATATAAAAAATATTTTAAATAACTGTAGTTAAATAATGATTTGTGAGTAAACAGCTTTATTTTATTCGTTAAATAGTCCTAACAAATGCCACTCTTGATTTCCAAATTCTCTAGATAAATTCACTCCTCACTTCGTGAGTCGTGAATTTATCGATAATTTGGAAATCACTCGTGGCATTACTTATGATAATCTTCAACTTTCTTGGAACTTAAATATTTTTGATGTGCATTTTTCTTTTCTGTTATGATATCAAGTATTTCCTTATTCACCCAATGGTTTATATGGCGTTTATCATTTTTCAGACCAAGTACTTCTCTTGCTGCTTCATGTATATATTTTTCAAATGTTCATAAGTAACGACAGAGTTCCAGTCTTCATCAAATTTAATTAATTTTAATTTTTCAGTTGGGCATATAGATTTTTAATACTCTCATCTTGTAGTAAATGTAGATTATATCTACATTTTTCTAATGAATTTTTTATTTCTATATTTTGGTATGTATTTACCTTTTGCCTGTTTATAGGGCATACTATCCTAGTTGACAGCATATAATGATCCGTTCCACATTCGGGTCCTCGATTCACTCTAACATCTTGAACTATAATACTTCTCCGTTTCCTCACTATTACATAATCAATTATCGATCTTAGACCTTTAGTGCGTTGTTCCCATGTATATCTATGGATGTCCCGATGTAATAATATTATTATCATATTCTCCAAGTTTAGAATGAATGGGTGTGTGAATGGTGTGTTTCGTCTTCATGTTGTGTCTCAGAGCAGATCCTGACATTGAGCAGATCACTCATTGAGGGCGGTCCTCCATGTCTTCGTGTGGTCGAAAGAGCAATGTATGTGATCCATAGTTTAAAATCCCTCTCCCGACAGGTCGTGCCACTGTAAGGCCCGGGTGGCGTGTGGTATTTAAAAATTACCTATAAAGTGAGAGGTTAAACTAAGGTAATGTCATTATTACCATCATCAGCATCAAGGATTAGACTTTAAGGTCTGTTATGGTCACATGCTAGAATTGGTCTGTCTATCTTTTACTGGGTCTTCCTACATTTCTTCGTCCTAGTGGTTTGTAATGAATCTGTTTCGGAATTCTATTGTTATCCATTATATTGATGTGGCCCATCCATTCTTAATATAATGTCAAATGAAATAATCAATCAATCGGATTCCTACAGCCTTTGACGCACCTCGCATTTGGATCATCTTCTCCAATTGCCCTGTCGAGCACAGCCATTCTATTTCATTTTCTCCACTTCGTTACAGGTCTTCCTATTATCCTTCTCTTCCCTGTATTATAATTCAAAGCTATTTTTGACCATCTGTCTTCTTCCATCATTTACACATGACCCTATCATAATAACTGCATAGTTTCTTTCCCCTCAGTTCTTGTAAAATCCTTCCGGTTCGTTTTTTTTTAATTACTGCGTTCGGCACATGTTGCTTACTCTCCGTAGGAAGTCAATTTCCACTGCCTCAATTACCCTTTTATTTTTTCCCGATAGTTGTTTCCAACACTCAGGCCCAATTGATATTGGTTCCACCGCAGCACTATTTGAATTTAATATCATTATTTTAGTAAGGTAAAGTGATCCCACTACAGGCCTCAGGAGGCCCTTGGGGTAATGGGAGGTTAGGGCTCCCACTTTTTCTTGACAATCGGCACTTGATGTCAGCCGGGGTGTCAGCCCTGCGTGACGGCCGCCTTTACCCCAGAACAAGCGTCCGGTACTCATTTCAGTTAGAGGCTGAGTCGACTCCAGGGCCATAGTGCCGCCAGAAGGTTTGGGTCAGTTTAAAAATCCTGACCCCACCGGGACTCGAACCCTCGACCCTCCGGCTTGTAGCTCAGTGCCTTAACCACTACGCTACGGCGTGCTACATAATTAAAATAAATAAATAAATAGACGCTATATAACATTAGAGTTCCTATTCCGTCGTCGAATGGTCTAAGGTATCATACATTGACGCAGAGAGCTACAGGATTCGCGCTGGTCGATTCCCCATTGGGGAAGAAATTTTCTCGTGGTATTTCGGTCATTATGGAACCGATGCCCATCCAGCATCGTGAGGAATTTGTGTTGCTACATTAAGTAACGGCTCCAGGTTGATAAAACCAGCTATAACGGCTGAGGGATTCGAAATGCTGGTTGGATGATCGTACATATCTGAAAATGAAGTACGTGATATGAGACCAGCAGCCGGTGTTATTCCAAAGGCCTTTTTTGCCTGTCGTTCCATGGAGTTTATAGCCTATAGGCTTGAACCTTAGATATGTGTGTATGCTCCAGTGCTACCCACTGAACATTTCGTGCTTCAATGTCTGCGTTAGGCAGATACATAAATGTCATTAATGTATTTATTTTTAATTTAAGCACCATTGCGACAGCACTTTACATAGATCTTCTTCTTCTTTGTCTACATTACGGTACGGGCCATAAGGTCCGTTCCAGCTCCAATCAAAATTGATCTCGCCATCTTTCTTTAGGTCTTCCTGGATTTCTTCTTTAGCAAGGATCGTAAGTGTATATTGTTCTGGTAATTGTTGTTTCTGTGATGTATGCCCTACGTATTGTGTAAAGAGAAGCGTGTAATATGATTGTAGGGCCTGTAGCCTATATAAGTATTTGTGTTTATGTGTTGTAGGAAAGGTAGTGATGATGAAAATTGGTATGGAGAAATTTGGTACCGGCATATAGCCTATTCCCATCGGAAAACACTAAGGGCGGAATTTATGAAACCATCTTTACGCAAAGAGCGACTCTTTCCGCCTCTCTCTGAGGTAGAGAGTATTCATAAAACCCTAAGAGGCCCGACAGACTTACCGACCCCGTCCGACAAAGACTCACTATAAACAGTAGGGCCTACCTCACGTCTTCTCAACGTATGTACTGTGAGGGGATTTGGACTTTAATGCAGACATCTGGTATACAATCTAGCAATTAAAAATTGTACTCTAGCACACCTCGGTGGTCTAGTGGTTACGTGCATTCCTTCTGGTCCCTAGAGTCACAGGTCCAAACACGGCAGAGGACGATAGATGTTTTAGAATGGAAAAGTGTAAGGGAAAATTCATCCCTGAGAGATTTTAAACTATGGGTCCCGAGTCTGGAGATTTTCAGGTTCGTAAAAGAACCTCAAGCATAAATTAAATCATATGAGCAAAATTTAATTAAACTTCCACACCCAACCAATATCTTAGTTGCATGCTGGGCGTCTATTTGAGGCGATGAGCAAATCACTTATCATTCGCTGTCATCTTTAGAGAAATAAGCATAATTAAATTAGTTAAGTAACTTTCACAAGGGCGCATTCTTTCTACACATGGGGATGTATGCATATACCTCGCATGTTCCTCATCGTAATAAGGGTGCTCCTCTAACGGGAGTTTCTTGATGAAGCTAATTTAGTTATTCTTATTTCCCTACATATGTAAATCCAGGGTTGTCACATCGCCTCAATGAGACATCCAGCAGGCAATTAAGGTATTTCTTGGATAGGAAAGATCGATTAATTTTTACTCAGATGCGCTAATTTAGGCTTGAGGTTCTTTTATGAGCCCAAAAATCATCAGACTAGGGTCGCACGACGTAAAATCTCTCCCCCGGAGGACTTTTCCCTTGGAATTTTCCATCCTAAAAATCTATCAACCCCTTCCGGATTTGAACCCATGATACAGTAGTCGGGTCTAGATGTAAGCAACATAACCACTAGACCACCGCGGCTGACCAATGGGTATAGATAGACACATTAATTATGTAAATATATAATTATATAAATAAGTTAAATAAAATAGAGCGTTGCTCCATTTGCACATTGTTACATCGCGTAAACTGGAAATGGGATTAACAAACACCACAAATTTGCGGTTTAAGTTATAAATGGAATAATAGGAAGATAATTTGACGTTTTCTCTTGTTTGATCTGATACCGCAGTTTGCAAATTCCCACTAAATTACACGCTAAGTTCACAAGAATAGCGGTTTATTACAACCATTCTTTGTGTGTGTGTCAGGATCCACTGTACAATGTGGAAATATTGAATAGTTCCGCAATGAGCCAATTATACTCTACTCTCTGTTTGTTTAAAATGATGGATTACAAATTCTTTCTGCTTTAGCATTGAATACGCCTTACATTCGCGTATATTTTAGGTCTGGATTGTCCTATATTAATCTCCCTTTCATTATGTTAAATTCTGCTTGACATACGTGTGTGCTCTGTCTTTGTTATAGCTCATAGTCAACAATCGATATTTAACGACATATTTTGAAGAAAGTCACGCAGGAATTGCTTAAACTATCGAATTCCTAAGTCGAATTTAAGGTCTGATTTTCCTGTTTTACGGAATACACAGTTATTGTAGAGAGTATTGATGCACTTAAAATATCACAGACAGAAATAATTTAATTATTTCTTCACTATATACAAAAAAAACTACACACCTTCACATTACACTCTATGAAGTTAAATGTATACAGTTTCCTCTGTTTTTATATGACAATTTACGAGTAAAAAAATAAATTGTACACGAACAACAAAAATTAATAAACAAAAAGTATTGATACAGTCACATGTAATGGCTGTTTTGAGTGTTTACTAGTTGAGTTCAATACTTGGTTGGGAGCTCTTTTGATTCCAAGAAGACTTCAGAATAGCGTGGCATCGACTAGACTAAATTTGAAGTTACTGATGAAGGTATATTTCTACATTCTTCATTCAAATCGTCTTTCAGATCTTGCTTGTTGAAAATTTGCGTTTAACGAATTCTCCTTTTCAGATGTTCAATTAAACTCCTATGGTGTTCTGTGCTGGAACCGGCAACCTTCCGGCGCCATGACCTTTGAGATGTTCCCATAAATTCTCAGTGGGGTTTATGTCCGAAGACTGTGGGTGCGTTTCTATGTACTTTGGTGTGTTATACAAAATTCTGTACCAAGAATTAATAGGCTCATACAATGCACATATACCCAAAACTGAAGTGTAATCAAATATGCTATAAGATAAACATGTCTTGTAACGTATCATTAGAACCACAAAATTACAGGGATTAAGGAAATCATATTAAAATTGTAATTAAATTAATTATTTAATAAATAATCAAAATATACTATCTTATTAATATTGTTATAAAATACATATGTGGCAAATTAGTAATACTGACCCAGGGAAATTCCAATATATGAATAAAATAAAAGGTATTGTTAAAATTGCTACTTGGCTACACAGGTAACAAGATAATATATAAATAGAATAAAAGATATTGTTAAAATAATAAAACTATCTCGATTGATTATAAGGGTAACAAGAAATGTTCATTCCTCCTTAAGAAAAGATAACATAGTCTCTTGATATGACAGTTTACAAAATTTGAAAGAAACTAAAAACATAGTTGTCTATTAACAATATCAAAAAGAAATTATAACCCAGTTCCCAGAAAACGTTAATTAACGCCTCTGACTAGTAAAATACCAAGAAATAAGAACCACACGTGTAAATTACCAAAATATTCATAGCTGAGTTGAACAAACTTACATATCAGGAATTCCCAGAGCGTAAACCTTCCTCTAAGGGAACACATAACTAACCAATAAGATTTACTGTAACATATGTGTATTCAAATTATATCGAGTGGAGTGGATGAAATAGGCGGAGCCATCGCCTTTTAAGCGAAAACGCATATCAAAATTTCCTCATTCTCTATTCAGTATTATAACATACATAGCTCTCCAGGCCGATATCACCGATATAGCCTATTCGGAATCTTCCACGATTCCGTGATACGTAAGATAAATTGTATTAACTTGGAAGAAATTTAGCCTTCTAAATTCGGACTTCGATATAAAATGCACGTGGACTTAGTAAATTCATCGACTCCACTCCTGGACATTAGATGTAACAACGATTGCGTTTTACGTTAATAAATAGTATAAAACTCAATTAAAACTGAAGTGAGAAGTTTAAATTATTTCCAAATATAAACATTAATATAAACCCTGAGATATCATCAGTCTACCGTGAGCGAAACGGCACAATTCATAAACGCTTATTCATTAAGTAAAGTAAAATGATACCACGACAGGCCTCGAGAGGCCCTTGGGGTAGTGGGAGGTTAAGGCTCCCACTTTTTCTGGACAATTGGCACTTGATGTCAGCCGGTTGTCAGCCCTGCGTGACGGCCGCCTTTACCCCAGAACAAGCATCTGGTACTCATTTCCGTTAGAGGCTGAATTTTGCATAAATACAAAATATTGTCTAATCTCCATTTTCGCTGCAGAGATATGAAGATTGGTCTTCAGTATGTTTATATACTGTTTGTGGTCCATTACACCGTCGATAAAATCCAAGGTCCCGACTCCAGAGTCACTCATGTATCCCCATCCTAATAAAGAATCATCACCATGTTTCCCAGCGGTTTGGAGATATTGCTTTTGTAGATCTATATTTTTCTTCCTCCGGACTTTTCTACTTCCATCTGAACATAAAATGTTGAATTTAGATTCGTCGGTAAAAATTACCTTTTTAAAAAATTATTTGGTCTCGTTGTTGTGTGTTTTAGCGAATTTTAATCTTTTCTTTCAGTTGTTTTCATTTACAAGGCATTTTCTAAGGGCTGTTGTCCCATGTAGTTCGTTAGCTGTTTGAAAGTTATGGACATTGCTAGCATAAATATTAATATTAAATGTATTCTTCATACACTCTACTAATTTAGGTGCACTGCTTTGAGGATTTTGCGTGACTTTTCTCATTAATGCTTTTTTAACATTAACATCCAGTTTTCTAAGGATGTCCTGATCTGTGTTTCAAAAGATTTTCGTTCGGCAACTCTATAAATTACACTGAACAACAAAAAAGAAACTTTGTTTTGTCTCAGAAAGAAAAATATGTGATTCTGATAGTATTTTTTCTCCTGAATTCAAATATGATATCGATTTTCTCCATCACGCAAGGTTTCCGAGAGACAGGAATTTATAATTTCAAACACTATAATTTTCTCTACATTCATAACTACGCAATATTCGAACATTCGGACTCACCTAGAAAGTAAGAAATGACGATTTTCTGCTATGTTTCGCCTGTGGAGCATCCCTCTTGATTGTCCAACAATAATCGGCCAGCATATTAGGATTCAATTTGCCTTGATATCTCTTTTCCATAGCTGAAATCTCCTGAGTTTGCTTATTTGGTTTTATTTTACAATGGACAAATGGGTCGAAAAAGTTTATTAAAAAATAATTATTTAAATCCATTAATTGAAATTGAAATAAAAAAAAACTGTGGGTGATTGAGAAATTCCGAATACATATTTGAAAACACGATAAAAACACGGCATTAAGTACACCTATTGGTACTCATGAGATAAAAATCATGTTGACCAGTGTTATATACCGAATGGTACTCCTGGCCTTCCAATTATTTCACTAATTTCATTTAGCGATTTATACTGATTATGCAAACGAATAATTAATCTACTGTAGCCTCTCTACCTTTACGCCCCATTTCAGCGTTAATCTGCAGCCAGAACATACACGATAACACAGCAAAGTACTCGAGGCTAGACTGAATAACACTACCAGATCCAACCCCATTCGACTCCACATGCACATTCTGTAATAGCTTTTGTTTCTTAATCTGTCTTGTTAATGTATATATTATTTTTACCCGTTAATATTTATGTTAAAGCAGAGGAAACTGCGTGTATTTAACTTCGTAGAGTGGAGTACAATTTAACGGTGTATATTTTTCTTTTTGTATATAGTAAAGAAATAATTAAATTATTCATTTGTCTGTGACATTTTCAAGTGTATCAGTACCTTCTGCACTAATTGTATTTTATATATTTTGTTATATTGTAAAAACACAATGCATGATATCAGCTTATTTAAAATTATTACCGAATGGTTACTAGTAAATTATCGGACTGCAGAGAAAATGAATCATGTATAATCATAAGACTAGGCCTACCTATTTCGTATTGTATAATTTGACGCAATTTTAAATAATTTCTACTGGTTTATTTTCCATTACTTTATTTAAAATATTAAATAAATTAAATTAATGTATCTTGTAGGATACATTGCCAATTTAAGAATTAATTTAATTATATGGTATACTTTGTGACGAAGTAAACATGACGATTACTTCACCGAATTTTTAATTTCGGGTTCCAGGTAGACACCTACTTCTAGTGGTCAGATTCCGTTGACTTTTTGAAAATACCTTCCTTGTTTTATTTTAATAAACATACTGAATTTCATTGCAATACATCAAAATTACGACCTCTACAGCGATTATTAAATTTTCGTTTCAGCTAAACGCTTACACTTAATAGTCTAATTTTGCTAGTTAACGTACTAATCTTATTTCTTTTTAATTTATTGCTGTACGCCAAGTTTGGGTTTGATTATTTATATATATATATATATATATATATATATATATATATATATATAGGCCTATATTGGTCATTGTCATATTCGTTGTCTACTAGACAGGATTGGTGGAGATTTGTAAATTTTTTAAAAATATTTTCATGAAAACAACATCAAATACTTCACTCCCTTGGAATTCGTTAAAACCAGGAAGGCATTCTTCAAAAACCTGTAAAATCCGACCATTTGGAGTGGACGTTTACCTTATAGTCGTCATTTAAATATCGCTTTAGCGGCTGCCATGTTCATTTTCTTGCACCATATCTGCTTATATACGATTTTATAATGGTAACAGAAGAAATATAGACCTATATTCCATAAATCATCGTTTCCCAACCTGTGGTTCGCGTACCCCCAGGGATTCGGAAAATATTTCAAGGGGTTCGCCAAAACTTTTCTATAATGGCGGGTTTCCAGGTTAGGCCTATTATTGTTTCCTTCATTTCTGCGGCATTGTCATAATAATAATAATAATTATTATTATTATTATTATTATTATTATTATTATTATTATTATTATTATTATTATTATTATTATTATTATTATTATTGTTATTATTATTATTTTCAAGAATTTATAGACGATGCTACACTGGATAATGGAAGGGGTAACTTAATGGAACCTATAACAGAAGAGGAGGTAAGAAACGTGTTGAGAACAGCAAAAAATGGAAAAGCGGCAGGTCCAGGAGGAATAACCATGGAACTAATTAAATATGGTGGTTCAGGAATTATAAGAATTTTAACTAGACTTTTTAACCAAGAGATAGAAGGAGATCCTATTGCGGATGAGTGGAAGTTATCGTATATTGATGCAATATACAAAAATAAAGGGAATAAAAGAGATCCATTATACTATAGAGGGATCAGTGTTATGGCAGCAATTAGTAGAACCTTAAGTACAATTATTAAAATTAGATTGGAGGAACTAATACAAAATAAAATATCAGAAGAACAAACAGGTTTTACAGCAGGTAAATCGTGCCTTGATAATATATTTGTGATTAGGCAGATTACAGAAAAGATGTTTGCTAAAGGAAAAGAAGTTCATATGGCATTTATAGATCTGGAAAAGGCATATGACTCTGTACCCATCAACAAGCTTTGGGTGGCAATGGAGAAGTTTGGAATACCTAAATCTCTTGTACATTTTATAAAAAGAATGTATGATTGGAAAGCAAGTATTAAGGTTGGAAATAGAGCATCCTCAGAATTTGATATAACAAAAGGATTAAGACAAGGATGCGGGATGTCACCAACATTGTTCAAGATATATTTAGAAGATGTATTAATGAAGTGGAATAAGTCATGTAGGGGAATGGGAATCAACATTAAGGACCGTTTACTGCACAATGTATTATTCGCTGATGACCAGATTATAATAGGACAAGATGAAGAAGATGTAGAATATATGATTAGAAAGTTGGTAGATGCATTCAAGGTAGGTGGACTGAAGATAAATTATATTAAAACAGAATATATGGTAATCGGAGCAAATTCAGAAGATCTACAAATAAATAATATGTTAAGTAAACATGGTGAAGAATTTAAATATCTTGGATCTATAATAGATAAATCTGGTACTTGTGAAAAAGATATTATTAACAGAGTAAATTGTGCAAGGAAGGCGACTAGATCCCTGAATGGTCTTTTATGGAATAGAAATTTGACCAGAAAAACAAACAAAAGAAGAGATTATACAGACAATAACAGGAAGTATACTTACATATGAATCAGAAAGCTGGACAATAAATGAAAGGATGCAGAAAAGAATCTTGGCGACAGAAATTGATGGATTACGGAGAAGTATGAGAATATCCAGGCTACAACATATTCGAAATACATATATCAGACAAGAAATGGATGCACAAGAAACTGTTATCGAAAGGATAACAGAGAGAGCTCTACAGTGGTATGGATATGTACAACGGATGTCGGAAGACCAGTGGCCTAAACAGGTGTTATATTGGATGGTACCAGGCAGAAGGAAGAGGGGGAGAAGTAGAAGAAACATGGTATGATGGAATATATGATGCCATGATGAAGAGGGGTATGGAAGATGGTCAATGGGAAGATAGGAATCTCTGGAAAGCAGGAATCAAGGCGAACTGCTGTAAAGTGGAAAGCCTGTATGAAGTTAGGTATCAAGTTAAGTTATTATTATTATTATTATTATTATTATTATTATTATTATTATTATTATTATTATTCCGGAAAAATGGATATTGATTGTAAAAGCCGGAATATTAAAAAAAATAGTATTATTATTATTATTATTATTATTATTATTATTATTATTATTATTATTATTATTATTATTATTATTATTATTATTATTATTATTATTATTATTATTATTATTATTATTATTATTATTATTATTATTATTATTATTATTATTATTATTTATAAACAGGTTTATTGTGTAAAAAGGCATCTTCCTGTGCCCAAAGTTTTTGAAATTTTTATATTCTTTCTCCATTCTTCTCCATCTTCTCATTCCAATTCTTCCATACCTAGGTCCCTTATACCTCTTCTTATATCAACCATCAATTTAAATCTAGGTTGACCTCTCTTTCCTTTCCCAGGTGGAATCCATTCCAAAGCTTGTCTGGGTAATCTTTTCTCTGGCATCCTATGTATTATTATTTTATTATTATTATTATTATTATTATTATTATTATTATTATTATTACTATTATTATTATTATTATTATTATTATTATTATTATTATTATTATTATTATTAATTTCCTTGTAATTCAATTTTATGTATGTCTGTGTATATGTATATTTAAAATTCAGTGGTTCACCCAATTCAAATCTTTGTGGAAGGGGTTCGCCAGTCGAAAAAGTTTGGGAAACACTGCTATAAACTATTAAAAATAAGACAACACATTCGACTTGCGAAGAATTCGTTTAGCTTACGAAATTTTTGCGTGATGGACTTTCGTATAGCAGATAGTTTGTGCATTTATAGCATTTAGAAAGATACTTTCTTCCAAAACTTTCAAGTTTGAAGGATTAACTTGGAAAGGGACTTCATCAAAGTCATTACTGAGTACATTTACATAAGGTAAATGAGATCCCAACATTCAAAGGAACTCAGGTCTAACTTACTTCTCATAACAATTGTACGACTTACAACGAGATTCCAAGTTCAACTTCAGCAACCTTGCTTTAACGTTTCAAAACTTAATCTAAACCAAGCAACTCACTATATTCACTAATTCACAATATATTCAGCATTTTGTATATATATATATATATATATATATATATATATATATATATATATATATATATATATATATATGGTATGATAAGAAAAATAAATGCCTGGACGGGATTCGAACCCGGATCTCTGAGTCTGTACCTCAGCGTGATATCCATTACAGTACTAGGCGAATCCAATTCAAACACTTATTTTTTCTTATATATGTATTATACTCTCCATTATTACTAGATGTCGCGAGAACACTGTCTTCACTGCCATCTAGTAGCTGACTATATCAAGTAAGCAAATTAAAGAGAATATTTTTTTATATACTATGGATACATATATATATATTATATATATATATTATATATATATCCATCCATAGTAATTCTGCCCGAAGGCAGGTCCTTCACTGCAATCATAGCATTTCCATGCTATGCTTGCAGCTTTACTAGGGAATTGTAGGTGTGGTAGCTTCCCGTTGCTTTCCACACCGGCGAAGGATGATGATGATAATGATAAGGATGATTATGATGATGGCCATATGATTTCGGGGACCGTTTGGGCCTTAAAGTTTTCCTGACATTTGTCTTACAGGTGAGGAAAAACCCCGATAAAAACCTCACCCAGAAAAGCTGCCCCGACCGGGGATCGAACCCGGGCCCGCTGCGTGACAAGGCAGCACGCTACCTCGAGACCACAGCAGTGGACATATATATATATATTAGGAAGCTTTACTTACTTTATTCTATATTATCTTATTCCATGTTTTGTTAGTATTAGGTAATATTAGACCACATCCCCATTGTATTTTGTTTACAGTACTCTATATTTTAATAACATTTTAAAATTACAATACCTAATAAATATGTAATTGTCCACTGCTATGGTCTCGAGGTAGCGTGCTGCCTTGTCACGCAGCGGCCCGGGTTCGATCCCCGATCGGGAGAGTTTCCTGGGCGAGGTTTTTATCGGGGTTTTTTCTCACCTGTATGACAAATGTCAAGAAACTTTAAGGCCCAAACGGTCCCCGAACATCATATGGCCATCGCAATAATTTTCATTCATATTCATCTTAGATTAAGCTTAGGATTAAGGACTCTCCTGGCGCACCACTGTCATCATCATCACCCATCATATCATTGGGGCAATGTAAACCCGCCTTCGAGGCTCCCCAACCTCATAAGTGGGTTACAGTTACGCCAAAGCCAGGAGAGAACACCAGGAATGTCCTAAAGGACAACCTGGGGCATTAATAAAAGTATGCAATTTTGGTATGATTTTATTATTCACTGGTTGAGTGGAAGAAAACGCTTTATTGCATAACTCTGCCAACTTAAATAAAGTATTATTATTATTATTATTATTATTATTATTATTATTATTATTATTATTATTATTATTATTATTATTATTATTATTACTATTATTATTACTATTATTATTACTATTATTATTACTATTATCATTACTATTATCATTACATTATTATTATTATTATAGTATTATATATATTATTATTATTATATTATTATTATTATTATATTATTATTATTATTATTATTTTATTATTATTATTATTATTATTATTATTATTATTATTATTATTATTATTATTATTATTATTATTATTATTATTATTATTTCCTAAAACATTGGAATGGTGTCCACCTGGAAGAAGAAGCAAACGAAAATCTCGAAACTCGTAGATGCAAGAAATAAGAACTGGATTGAGAACAAGAAGACTGGAGGACATGGAGTGAAGATAGAGACGAGTGGGGAAGGAAAATAAAACTTTAGGCACAGAAATATGTATAAACATTGAAAATATATATAAATAAATTATACCTTCTACGGTGTGCCGCTTAATATATACATACTTACTTACTCACTGGCACTATCGAACCCGTAGGTTCATGGCCGCGCGGACATAAGCTCTCCATACATCCCTATCCTGAGCTAATGCTTTCCAATCATTCCCTGTTTAATCTACTTCCCTCAAATCATAGTTAATGTTGTTCTCCCACCTCATTCTTGGTCTACCAACTGGGCGTTTTCCCTCTGGCTTTCCTACAATAAGCTTCCATGCACGTCTTTCATTCCCCATACGCGCAACATGTCCTGCCCATTGCAGTCTACGAGACTTAACTGTTCTTATTATATCTGGCTTCCTATACAGACCATGTAGTTTATTGTTATGTAGTCTTCTCCATCCACCTGTCTGTTCATCTCTCTTTGGTCCAAAAATTTTCCTAAGTACTTTTCTCAAATACTCATAATCTCCTTTCCTCCCTTAAAGTAAGAATCCATGTTTCGCACCCATATAATATAACTGGTAGAATAATAGTTTTATATATTTTCAGCTTAACGTTTTTTGAAAGGAGTTGGGACATCAAAAGTCTCTGCAATGCATAATAGCATGCATTTCCAGAATTGAGTCTATGTTTAATTTCTTTGTGCGTCTCATTCCTATTTGTGATTATTGTTCCTAGGTATTTGAATTCAGCCATTTCCTCAAAATTTCCCTCATTTGTCCTTAGCTGTCCGTTTCCATTATATATTGAATTTCTACGTGTGACCATATATTTAGTTTTACTGATATTTACTTCCAGTCCTAATTTCTTAGTGTTACTCAATAGTATGTGCGTGTTGGCCTTTAGTATATCCTTGCTATCGGCCAGTAGTACTACATCATCAGCATAAACTAACAGCTTATTGATACCATTCAGTTGTAAGCCTTCCTCATTCTCTAAAGATTTATTGGCATGCTCTAGTACAAAATTAAATAGTAGAGGAGATAGTGCATCTCCTTGCTTCAACCCATTCTGGATTACAAAAGTGTCTGAAAACTGTTTGCCTACACGCACCCTACTCTTAATATATACATGCTGGAACAAAATTATATTGACTAACTTGAACAGGTTGTTGCTGTATCGGTGGATGTATGGCTAAGCGCGAGCGGTTCACCCGACTAGGGGCAAAATAATAAGAAATATAATTAGAAGTTAACGGAAATGTCTGTTCCTTTCTAAATAACTTAATGGCATCTTTAAACGGCTGCAAAATACCAACAAATCCAACCTTATTAGGGCCTTTACAAATATGAACATATCCCAGAACCTTACGCCCTAATAAATTTAAAAAGGCTACACCCACTAAAACGCAGATTAATAAAATCAAGCTAATAATAAATATTATAAATAATTCCAATACTACCTGTTCGAATCCTGGCGGTTTCGAAGGGATATTGATGGTGGACCATACCAGGATTTTTCGGGTTTTTCTCAGAATTTCATCCTACCAACACTCTCCTCTCCTCCTCCTCCTCCTCCTCCTCCTTTCCCCGCCATGTCATTTCATCTCCATTCATTCATTTCATATAATCTATTACCTCAACTCGTGTTAGGTAAACAATAGTCTGGTTTAGCAAACCACAGTGTTTGTGGTGATCTAGTGGGGTCACACTTATGTAATTCCTCATGATTCCGAGCATGTGTGTAAACTTAGGACAGAATAATGCTAAAGGGATTGTAGCCCCTGCTCGAGGCTTGGAGCCCAGCCCAAATAAATGACAGTATTTGTCATGTATGTGTATATCTGATGTGTATTGAACCAGGTACACCATAATAGGTTAAATAGCACCGTAGAGTATATTTCATCTCATGTAAAGATGGGTAAATACAAATAATCTAAAATAACGTTTTGAGTTGATGTGCTAACATGCCACTCGTTCACATCTATAGGTAAATAAGCGTAACTAAATTAGTTTGTTTAAGAAACTGCAACTAGGGAGCACTCGTGTCCCCACGCGGGACGTATGGGGTATATACATACATATTTACAAAATAAGGTTTTCCTGTAAAGGTCTTGAAAACCCTAACCCATATCCACTATTCTAATCTAATATTCACAGGTATTTAATAATAATAATAATAATAATAATAATAATAATAATAATAATAATAAATAATAATAATAATAATAATAATAATAATAATAATGGTTAGTTTTACTTGATGGAGTTAAGACCGTGAGGTCTTCTCTTCTACTTCAAAAGATTAAATTATTTATAGCAAGTTATTTGTAAAGAATCAGTAAACTTTTACGAGTATGAAGCAAATATATGATTTTGAAATTTTTCTTTGAACCTTTGTTGCGTTTATTCAAAGAAATTCCATGTGAGTCCGATTCACCGATAGCTGGCAACATTTTAATGAACCTACCTACACAAGGTTCCTGTTATGGGCATTGAAAACCCGAGGCCCATACGTTGTTCCAATCTAATCTAAATAGAATAAGATAAGTCATTCATCTTCAAAATCAATGCTAGAAATAATCCTGTTTTGCTACATACTCCCTTGCAATAATTTCTTTAAAATGATTTTTCAAGGCAACATTAAGGAAAAGAGGGAAGAATAATAAGGATTGCTGTTTTGGAAGATGTAACAGAATTGATAAGATAGCAGGACCACTAGGGAATTCGATAAGTAATAGCAACACAGTTGTAAATCAGTGATCCTAATGATGACCATTGTAATCTTGAATGTTATTGAGCAGTCTTCATTGTATAAATCTGCATTATTGAAAGTTTCGAAATATTTTGTGAATATTTCACTGTTTCTCACATTCAGTAAGTAAGACAGCCCTAAAAAGATATTCAGTAGAATTTGTTTACAAGGTGGAATTTGGAAGTACTCGAACATCCACTAAGTTCACCAGACATGAGCCCTTGTGACTATAATTTATTCACATAGATCAAAGAACCTCTTCTAAGCATTCTATTTCGATCAAGATTTGATATCCAGAAAGCTCTAGAATGATCAGATGAGAGAGATATCCTGAAACGGTGCTGCAGATGGAGGATTTGGCAACATGACTCGACAGGAGACTATAAATGAAGTTCGTAGTGTCAAAAATACTCTAAATATTTTTTTGCACGATAGTGCTTTTTGTCGTACTTACAGCAATGACGACCATGATTGAAAGTTCAACTTCCTACATTTCGAGGTTGCCAACCTAAATAACTGTACTGTAATAAAATAACTCTATTGTAATATTACATATTACAAAACGCGTGTGGGGAGTAAAACTACTGCCCTCTATGTATACTACATACAATGTACATACAAAAAAAATCCAAAAGGTAGTGTTAATATACATTATACAAAACAAATCACTGCATTTTAAATGTGAACTTTATCTGAAACAATTTAAACAATAAATACGTACGTGTCGCCATTTTATCGCTGAATTGATGTCACGGCCTCATGTAGGCCTACTTGCAACCAATAAACATTGCCCACACTGTTATCGTTAGTCAGTTGTTTATAATGAACGCAAATATTTCCAACAAAGATGCTATTAAGTTACTATTATTTATTATTTTGAAAACACCATCTGACAAAAAAATAATGCAGTTTGTGAAGTGTTTTACAGAATCTCGGAAATTAAAAATCTCGCTACCGCTCGGTTTTTAAACATTTTCCTCGCTTCTGTAAAACCCACTTCCCAACCTCGCATCGTAATATACTATTTTTATGGTGTTATAGCAGTGTTGCCATCATTTATCAAATGTCCTAGTATCATGAAATGAAAAAGGTAGCTGAAAGAAGAGGAGAATTATTTCACTGACAAGGAATTGATTATGAGTTCCTATCTTTATATATAAAATTCTTCTGTACGTGTGTTTGTCACTCAACTCCTCCTAAACGACTGGACCGATTTTGATGAAATTTTTGTGTGTGTCTGATTGGGTGCCTCGATGGTTTAGATTCACGATTGGACCTTTTAAAATCATTAGGTGTAGGAGTTCACCCGAATGAAAAATTAAGAATCTCTCTAGCGGTCCCAATTTTCTATGTTTAACAACGAAACTCAGTATATCGTATTATAATAAACTGAAGTAGACATTATCCAAGAATGAGCGAAATCCGACAACTAGAAATGGAGGTTTATCTATAAGAATTAAAAAAATCATTTCCGTAGCTTCGAATTATAGATACTAAAATTGAAAGGCCTAGAGCCCCCATAATAATAAGGGCATAAAAATATAAATATAAAGATAATAATAAAAAAAATTTTGAATTCCGAAATTAAAAACTGCCTAAACGACTGGACCGATTTTGATGAAAATGTTGGTGTATGTTTGAGTGGGTCCCTGGATAGTTTAGATTCACAATTGGCCTCGGTAGGCAGCGCTGCGATCGGGCTATATGATTTTTTAATGTCAGATGTGTAGTCATCTGCACCATCGAATATAATATACGCGACAACAATGTGGCGTCATCATGCACGCTTC
The DNA here is from genome assembly GCA_030220185.1 of Diploptera punctata. Taxonomy (NCBI): domain Eukaryota; kingdom Metazoa; phylum Arthropoda; class Insecta; order Blattodea; family Blaberidae; genus Diploptera; species Diploptera punctata. The sequence goes on from JASPKZ010000429.1 coordinate 1,929,639, forward strand.
TTGAGCCACGACAGAGGATGGCAATGAGGAGTTTTCTTGCGTAGGCCTACTTATTTAGTAATATCTAATTACATCTTAATTAGTGAATTTTATGGGAAATAAGTCGTCTGTCACACAATAACGGAACGAAAAGATTGAATTGCCAAATTCAATGTTAAATGTCACATAGTATATAGTTTATCGATAATTATAATTCGAATATCGAGAAAACGTTTTCTGAACCCGCTAATAGCAGGCAAGCAAATGTTCGGGCATGACGTATTCTTTTACGGATAACTCTGAATAACATGTTTTGTCTTTCAGCTCATTTATTCCAAGAAAATCGGAATAAGTCGATGGACATATTCCGCGCAAGAACAATATGACGTTATCGTACACTCTTCTTGAATCACAATATCTGGCTGAGAAGTTTTTTTTTTTTGCAAACTTATTTAATAATATCCAATTACATCTTAATTAGTGTATTTTATGGTAAAAAAGTAACTTATATTTTTATCGTCCGTCCATGACATAAGAATTGAACGTTCGGGCTAGTCTCATATAGATTTTCTGAAAACAAACCATATTTAACTAAATAAATTTCTTTCCTTTCATTCAATTACATGATATGTAATGAAATACACTTCAATAGTACTTAGCCTGTATTGATTAATTATGTAAGTATCATTGACTGTTGAAGAGGAATGTGGAAATCAAAGTGTTGATGACTTTATACCTCTTCATATTTTTAATGCTCCCACTTCAACGCATTCGAGAGCTATTTTTCAATGAAACATCATGGACGGATAATTTCAATTATCCTCTAGAGCTTTTACTCAAATATACGAGTAATTGCTAACTTCATGTTTCAATCCCATAAATTTACAAACGTTTTGTTGGAATAAATACACATGTGACCAACTAAAACTTTACAACAGGCTACTCAAATTAATTGAAAAAGTTATATCATCTGATGTCATTATCATAAGAGATATCTCGGGCCTATTTATTAAAATTTGTACAATGTTAGTCTCTTATTATAATGCTAGTTTTATAGAGTCCGTAAAACTACCGGTAAATAATGAGAAATTCTTTAAAATACAAATTTTGAAAATTACTATAGATTAGATGTTAATATGTCCACCGCTGTGGTCTCGAGATAGCGTGCTGCCTTGTCACGCAGTGGGCCCGGGTTCGATCTCCGGTCGGGGCAGTTTTTCTGGGTGAGGTTTTTATCGGGGTTTTTCCTCGCCTGTAATACAAATGTCAGGAAAACTTTAAGGCCCAAACGGTCCCCGAAATCATATGGCCACCATCATCATCCGTATCATTATCATCATCTTTCACCGGTGTGGAAAGCAACGGAAAGCTACCACACCTACAATTCCCTAGTAAAGTTGCAAGCATAGCATGAAAATGCTATGATTGCAGTGAAGGACCTGCCTTCGGACAGAATTACTATGGATGGATGGAGATGTTAATATCAACTCCCCAAGTACTTTCTGACTTCAGCAGATCAGCAGGCATGCTGGTGAATAAGGCCAAGACACGAATAAAATGTCAGAGGGTCCGACTACATATACAGGATGTTTCAGAATAAGTATTATAGACTTCTAGAGGTTGTAGAGGGGACTTAATTTATAAAGTTTTATTAAGGAACCCATGTCCGAAAACGTGTCATTTCGATGTAAACTAAGTTTGAAGATGGAAGCACAATGGGCTGATATCGTGTTTCTTGTGTTTTGGAATAAGTATCACAGACTTCTAGGGGTTGTACTACACCTGCCGAGTTAGGGGAAGATCTTCTTGCATGAATTCTGGCGGCAACAGAAATTATTGAACAAACACCAGGTCTTGTGGGGCGTGTGTAAGAAAACAGGCATCGCAGGTACACTTTGTGCAACGAACAACAGGGTCGCCACGTGGTACCACACTTGTAGTACAATCCCTAGAAATTACTTATTCTAAAACACAAGACACACGATATCAGCCCATTGTGTTTCGATCTTCAAACCTATTTTATATCGAAATGGTACGTTTACAGATACGGGTTCCTTATCAGAACTGTATCTACTAAGCCCCTATACAACCTGTACAAGTGTGTTATACTTATTCTGAAACACCCTGTGTAATCTATAATAATAGAGAACACACAACTTCAATGCGTAGTTCTACCTATATATATATATATATATATATATACTTAGGACAATTTAGCTCTTGCGTATTAAAATACGTTATGCCCATTATGTCACATAAAGTGAAATGTCCTTCTATACACTGGTTTAAATCATATATTATAAAAATTATATATAGATAAAATATTTTATTTATTTTAATAGACACTAGGTAACACTAGAAAAATACAATTTATAAATATACTCTTGATCTATCAGTAGATGTGCTCACTTGTAAACTCATCAAAAGAGGACATGGCTCATTTTAATACTCAAGGGCTAAATTAGTCCTTTTTCCAAAATGAAATAAATACAAAATGTCCGTCACGCAGGAACTGCGTAAATTAAGCAAATTCCTCAGTAAGTTGAATTTATGGTCCCATTTTTATGATTTAAGGTATATATATCCATCCATCCATAGTAATTCTGCCCGAAGGCAGGTCCTTTACTGCAATCATAGCATTTTCATGCTATGATTGCAGCTTTACTAGGGAATTGTGTAGGTGTGGTAGCTTCCCGTTGCTTTCCACACCGGTGAAGGATGATGGTGATGATGATAATGATAAGGATGATGATGATGATGATGATAAAGATGATGGCCATATGATTTCGGGGACCGTTTGGTATATATATATATATATATATATATATATATATATATACAGGGTGTATTGAAAAGGATGGCGCAAACTTACATGGTTGAAAGTACACGATAATAGAAGCAACAATGTCCCAGTAAACCTTGAAATTACAAAATAAATAAACAACACCTTACTATTCAACGAGAACACACCCCACTCGTAGAACCCATTATATGGGATCGTTAAAAAACAAGTCAGTTGCTACTAACGACACTTCAAGTCTACAAGGTCATAAACAACAACTAGTAGCAGATCCTCTTCCTGCTGATGATGGAAATTAACTTCCGAAAGGCCTCCATATAATTTTAATATTTTTTAAATACAATGATTTAACATAGTTGAGGACATCGGCACCTGCCAACAGGAATATATTTTTTTTTATTTTATGACTACTCACCTCAACGGAATTTGATATGAATTGTATTAGTATTGACTTTTTCTTATTGCTCAAGCTCGGAGTCACGGGGCAACGCCGTGGTGGGCTCCACTAAATCCCCGCAAACCAAATATTTTCAACACTTGGCACTCAAACTATTTTCCCCAACATGAGAAGGACTGGAGGTAAATATCAGTAAAACTAAATATATGTTCACACGTAGAAATTCAGTATATAATGGAAATGGACAGCTAATGACAAATGAGGGAAATTTTGAGGAAGTGGCTGAATTCAAATACCTAGGAACAATAATCACAAATAGGAATGAGATGCACAAAGAAATTAAACATAGGCTCAATTCTGGAAATGCATGCTATTATGAATTGCAGAGACTCTTGATGTCCCAACTCCTTTCAAAAAACGTTAAGCTGAAAATATATAAAACTATTATTCTACCAGTTATATTATATGGGTGCGAAACATGGACTCTTACTTTAAGGGAGGAAAGGAGATTACGAATATTTGAGAATAAAGTTCTTAGGAAAATTTTTGGACCAAAGAGAGATGAACAGACAGGTGAATGGAGAAGACTACATAACAATGAACTACATGGTCTTTATAGGAAGCCAGATATAATAAGAACAGTTAAGTCTCGTAGACTGCAATGGGCAGGACATGTTGCGCGTATGGGGAATGAAAGACGTGCATGGAAGCTTCTTGTAGGAAAGCCAGAGGGAAAACGCCCAGTTGGTAGTCCAAGAATGAGGTGGGAGAACAACATTAACTATGATTTGAGGGAAACAGATTATACAGGGCATGATTGGAAAGCATTGGCTCAGGATAGGGATGTATGGAGAGCTTATGTCCGCGCGGCCATGAACCTTCGGGTTCGATAGTGCCAGTGAGTAAGTAAGTAAGTAAGTAAGTATGAGATGAGGTGAAGGGTGATGTGAAATGAATGAATGAGGAATGAAATGCCGTGAGAGGAAGAAACGGGGAATGAAGAGTGTTGGTGGGAAATTTAGGAATCGGGACAACCCCAAGAAACCTCGAAAAATTCCAGTATAGCCCTCTGGAACCGTCAGGATTCAAATAGGACATACACGCCCGCTAGCTAAGCACCTACCGAGACGGCAAAATAAATTATATCCAAAAAAAAGTTCGAGAATCCCGACAACGTTGCCCTGTGAATTGAAATGCGTGTTCCTTGAAAGTCATGAAGTCATGATTGCAGTCTGTTGATTCGAGTTCAGTGAATCGATATTAACTTCACATGTCTTTGAAGTTGCAGCTCCATAAATACAAAGACCGATGTGCCGCATGCATTAAGTAAAGATTTGTGATCTTCAGACCTTCGCTTTGATTATCAACTCTCGAAATTCTGTTAGTTGAATACGTGATGCGAAACACAATTTGGAACATACAATAATGTTAGGCTATACCGAGGTTTCATTTTATTTTTGTCTGCTTTTACTTAAATCTGATTTTTAGACAATTCAGTTCTTTGGTCACCAGGGACAGCCCGTCCTTAAGGGCACAGAGATATGTGCCCCTCTTATTTATTTATTTATTTATTTCTATCTTCGGGTTTTTACAGCTGCTGCTGTCTTCGCGTGCCAAATCTCCAAAGCCTACGATCTTGGGCATCTTCAATGCTTAGCCATCTTGCTTGCATTACTGTCTTCACGTTTCCCTTCCATGTTAACTTTGGTCTCCCTCTTTTCTTCTTTCTGGTCGGATGCCATTCATATAGTTGCTTCGGCCATCGCCCATCTTCCATTCTTAAAACATGTCCAAACCACTTTAATTCATTTTCCTCAATTCTTTCAATTATGCTTTCTTCTGCTTCCATTATGTTTATAATTTCCTTATTTGTGACATGTTCTAATCTAGTCTTTCTGGCACTTCTGCGTAAATAATCCATTTCCAGAGATATTAGTATATTCTTGTAGTACTTATTGATTGTCCATACCTCACTTCCATACATTGTAACAGATTCTACCAATGTTTTACCAATATATTTGTTGTGTCTTTCCAAATATACTTATCCCACCTTATGGAATTTAACGATGATATGATTTTGCGCCGTAGCCGAGCGGTTAAGGTAGGAAGCCTTGGCGCACAGCTACGGGACTTGCGCTGGTTCGAGTCCCCATGGGGGAAGAAATTTTCTCATGGTATTTCGGCCAGTATGGGACCGGTGCCCACCCAGCATCGTGAGGCAATTGGGTAGCTACAATAAGTAGCGGCTCCAGGTTGAGGAACCAGCTATAACGGTTGGGGGACTCGACATGCTAACCACATGTCACCCCTACACTGGCTGTTGATCATCTACCTCTGTGATTGACACATGTGGATGTGAAGGGCCAGCAGCCGGCTGGTAAAAGGGCAACCGCTGAAAAGTGGAAAGACCCTCAATCGGAATGATTTTGCTACTCAATTCAATTCTATGTTTTATGTTCTCTTAGCCTATGCCTTCGATGTTATCCATAATTTTTCCCAAATATTTAGATTGTTTCACTTGCTTTATTTGGATTCCTTCTTCCAATATTTATTTATTTATTTATTTATTTATTTATTTATTTATTTATTTATTTATTTATTTATTTACTGATAGAGAATAAAGTTCTTAGGAAAATGTTTGGGCCAAAAAAATGAACGGACAGATGAATGGAGAAAACTACATACTAGTGATCTACATGGTATATATACGAAGCCAGATATAATAAGAATAGTTAAGTCTCGTAAACTGCGATGGACAGGACATACAGCACGAATGGGGAATGAAAGAGATGCATGGAAGCTTCTTGTTGGAAAACCAGAGGAAAAATGTCCAGTTGGTAGACCAGGAATGAGGTAGATAGATAGATAGATGGAAAGCTCTGCGGCCATCACTTAAGTGTTGGCGGTGAGCGATCCATTTTGGTCCTCCTTAATAGGTAGAACCCCGGGTTCCTGTAAAATACATTAGCCCCGGTTTAAATTTTGAATTTAATTTTGAAGTTAATTAGCAGAGTGAAGTCGGAAGCGGACCTTTTGGGGTTCTATTCCAGCATTTGCTCTTTGGATTGAGGGAAACCGCTTAAAACCTCAATCGGAATAGTCGATCACGCGGGATCTTGCCAAGTTTGGCTTTCGGATGACTCTATATTGGGAGGGCATCCAGGCTTCTCTTTATTTAAATATAATGTGCGTACATTTCAGATTATTACAATTAATCATACAATTATGGTAACGTGCATTTTTTAATTTTTTTTTGTATTCTTCAGTTGTTGCTGTTCTATCTGTAGTTGTCAGGTGATGTCAGTTTCTCTGGAACTGGTGGGATGAACCTGTAGCAGTAAGATTAGTTATTAGTTTTTAATTTGTTGTGTTAATATATTTTATTAATGTACATTATATGCTAATGTTGTAATTGTAATTGAATAATTGTGTTTCTGTGTGTGTGTGTGTGTGTGTGTGTGTGTGTGTGCGTGTGCGTGCGTGTGTGCGTGTGTGTGCGCGCGCGTGTGCCCGCCCTATCAGCTTTCACTGGTCAAGTGTTGTCCAGGATCCATTTTGGACGCTTGTGTTTGTTGTTGGCTGTTTCATAGGTTCCCAGCGATGCCACGAGTGGATTATCATGGCCTTCACATGTATTATAAAATTTAAGAGCCATGCGTTTAATATACTCCTCGATTGTTTCTACACCCGTTTGATCGTGTAATATGTCAACCGGTGTTACACGCGGTAGTTTTGTAATCATATATAATAATTTGTTTTGAAAAACTTGCAGTTTCTTTATGTGAGTTCTAGCGGCGTGTCCCCATATGGGGCTTGCGTACGTGAGTACTGGCCTTAATAGTGCCTTGTAGATTGTTAGCCCTGTGTTTATTCGAATTTTGTTATGGTTATTTAAAATAGGGTATAGCAGCTTCAATGTCCCATACGCTTTGCCTAAGGTATTTTGGATATGTTGTTTAAACAGTAGTTTTTTGTCGAGTGTTACACCTAAATAAATGGCTTCGTTTTTCCACTCGATATTGTGTCCATAAAGACTTAATTGTGGGGGCATGTATCGATATTGAGAATACCTTTTTGTATAAAGAACTGCTTGGCATTTATCTACGTTTATTTTTATTCTCCATTTTTCCAACCATGGTTCGAGAATATTAAGATTATTTTGAATCTGTCTAGACGCGTGTATTGTTCGGGAGGATTGACTAGTGATTAGAGTGTCATCTGCATACATATATAGATGAGTGTTGTTATGTCTATTGTCATGTGGAATATCATTTATGTATATATTGAAAAGTGTAGGTCCTAGAATACTGCCTTGTGGCACTCCACTATAGACGGGCCGCAGGGCGGATTTTGAGTTATGGAAAGCAACTTCGAATTGCCTATTGTTTATATATTTAGCTATTAAATGAATTATTCCGTCATCTAATCCTGTTTCGACCATTTTCCGTAGTAGGCCGTGATGCCACACTCTGTCGAAGGCTTGTTTTATATCTAAGTATAATCCAATCGTGACACGATTTTCGTTGAACCCTCTAGTGATATGTTCAACAAGTCTCATTAGCTGGGTTACTGTGCTATGTTTTGGACGGAATCCGTTCTGTTCATCCCGAATTACATTTAATTGTTTTAGATTGTGATTAAGGCGCTTACATATAATTTTTTCAGATACCTTACTCATTGTGTTTAATAATGTTATCGGGCGATAATTTCCTGGTTCTCTAGGATTTTTTCCAGGTTTGGGGAATAATATTATACGCCCAGTTTTCCATGTTTTTGGGAAATACTTCATTTCGAACATAGCATTTATTATTTTTGCTAAAAATGCATATCCGATGTTGGGTAATTGTTTCAGCACTATGTTTTGTATGCCATCAGGGCCAGGTGCTTTTCTATCGGGAAGGTGATTTATTAGCCATTTGACTTCTGAGACGTTTGTTTTTCTGATTTGTTTATTGGGTATTCTATTTAGAAATTCTTGGACCATTGTTTCCGTTTCCCTTGTAAATTGCGGGTTATTCGGAGGGTCATGTGGTACAAAGGTTCGCTCCAGATGATTTGCAAATGCTTCCGCTTTTTCCTGATCTGTGACGGCTTTCCCGTTAGGCAAGATGAGAGGGGGATATGTATCCGCTTTGTGTGTTACTTTTTTAACCATGTTCCATGTTCTCGGCATGTCCTTAGTATCTAGACTGCCGATTACATTTTCCCAGGTGTCTGACACGAATGTTTGTATAGCAACCTTGATTCTTTGTTGCAGATCATTCATTTCTTGCCTGTATTGCAAGTTATTGTGATGCCTTTGCCATTTTCTTCTTGCATCGTTCCTTTGCCTAATTAGGCGTAGGATATGATCTGGGAGATACGGCTGGTTGGTTCTAATAGATTTTTTTGGAATATTAGTGTTAATAGCCGTATTTATGCTATTTGTTAGGCTGTCTACCCCCGTGTCAATATCATTAGGCGTGTTTAATGGTCGATCTTGTAATGAATTTTCAATATCTATTTTTAATTGGGTCCAGTTTGCTAATTTGTAATTCGGGATTTGTCTTGTTTGAACTCTGCTTGGTCTACCTCTTAGTGTAAGGCGCACTGGGAGGTGGTCTGATTGGAGGTTATTTTCTACCGTGATATCACAGGGAATGTTAATATTTTCATTAAAGCGATATCAAGAATATCTGGTCGAAAATGTATGTTATTAGGGTAGTGAGTGGGCTTATCTGGTGCCAGGATTTGAAAGCTCCTATTGGAGTCGTAAAAAAATCCCCTGAGTTTGTTGCCGGCCCTATTACTTGTTCTGCAGCCCCAATCAGTATGCTTGGCATTTAAATCGCCAGCTAGTATTATATTGTTATTTGTTCCTATCAGATTTTCTATATCATTTATGTCTATATCTCCTGGAGGATTATAAGTACAAATTAGTGTTACCGTATGGCGGCCAATTTTAAGTCCAATGGCTACGCATTCCGTCCTATTTGTGATGGGTAAGTCGACTAGGTTATGTTTGACGGTTTTATGTACCAAGATGGCCACACCACCGCCTTGTCTATTGTTTCTATCCAACCTATATGTTGAATAGTTTCTGTTGTTGAATTTTTCTCTATCCGTGAGGTGAGTTTCCGTTATTAGTGCTATGGGAATTTTATTTTTGTTTAAATAGTGTAGTAGTTCTGCTTTTTTATTACGGATGCCTTGAGCATTCCAGAATAGGATCCCAGTTCCCCTACTACCCATGATCAGTAGAAGCTCAATAGGGTGCTGACAAAGCGTGCAGCTACGTGTGGCAATACCCTAAGGGTGGGCTCTCTCCTCAGCGTGTCATATGCATCGTCTAGTGCATCAAATACCGCCGAGATGAGACCATCCTCGTGTATTGAGTGACTCTCACTCCTGTCGTCTGGTACGTTGTTAGCGTCCCGACGATCTGGGAGTGGACTATCACTATGTTGGTTATTGATTGGTTCAGTAGGACCTTTACTATACTGTATCCTGGCTTCCCACATCTTCCGCTGCTCCAGGAATCTGTTCTGCTCCTCTTGCAACTTTTGCCACTCGGCTCTAAGTTGCTGAGTTTGCCTAGAAAGCAGTTCCTGTTGTTGCTGCAGTTGATGCTGAACTCGTCGGATTTCCAGCATTTGTGGGTCCTCCGATTGTGTGGGCTGGTATTGTTGCTGCTGGTGTTCTTGGGTATTATTATTGGGTCGAGCTTCAGGTGCTGGAGCACGATCCCGAGGCTCTTGGAGCCTTGTGGGCTGCGGCTGAGCCTGAGTTCTGGGATCTCTTTGGACCGCCAGAGAATACTCACGGTTCTCCGCCTCCCTCATGACTCTCTCGCCCGTTCTCAGTGCTTGCAACGCCTGTTCTCTTTGTGCTTGAGGAACGTGTTGTGGTGTATTATTGGGTCTGTTAATTCGTCTGTTTTGTATTGGCGTTCCTCGTGCTCTTTGTGGCGTGTGTGCAATGTTGTTTTGTGTAGTGTTGTTTCTGCCCCTGTTTCTAATGGAATTCATCATCACTGCCTTCCTGATTGGGCACTGATTTGAGGTTGCTGTGTGCGACCCTTTACAGTTTGCACAGCGTGGTGCGCAATTCGGAGGCAGTCTGCAGTCTGTGTCTGGGTGTGAATCAGCACAGATCCTGCAGCGTGGCGAGGCCATACATGATTCCCTGTAATGTTGGAATTTTAGGCAATTTTTACATTGCACTACAGGGTCCCTATTCCTGTATGGTTCTACCAGGACTGAGTAATAGCACAGACTTCTTAGGTTATATATTTGCTTATTTGCAGCGTTATCCGGAAGCTCCACTGAAAATAAGGGATAAGGAGCTCCAGTTGGGGATTTCATATTTTTACATTCTGTGATTTGGAAGCCTTTTACTCGAAGTGCTTCCTCAATTGTCTCTGGGTGGGTGTTACTTGGTACGCCACGGATTACGACGCTTAGGACCTTGCGTCTCGTTTCGATTATGTGAAAGGGAACCTGAGATTCTTTTAAGTATTTAAGTAGGTTCACATAATCCCTTCTAGTTGAAGTTTTAACCTGTGTACCCTGATTAGTCAGTACACAGTGTAGGGCTAGGGGAGAATACCTTGTTGTGAATGTATCGTTTAGTCTTGCCATGTCCCCTTGGTAGGTATTGTGAATTATGACAGGAGGCATTTGTTGTGTTGGTCTTGTCATAAATGAGTTTGCGGAGGAAACAGAAGAACCAGTAGAAGAGTTTGTGTTTCTTCTTTCCCTCCTTGTTTGTGTATTTGGCGTTGTGTTTGCTGCAGGTGGCTGAGTGTTTTGTTTTATTGTTTTGCCATTCCTGCCCACTTGTTGGTAATCTGTGTCGTCTGTTGTGCTGTATGTGTCCCTGACTTCCACATTTTGTGGAGTGTTAGTTGTCTGGGGTGAGCCAGGTTCACTGTGAGTTACTTCACACGCATTGCCAGTGTTTGAGGGACCCGCCTCAGAGTTCAGTATATTTTGGCTCTCCTGGCTTTGAGCAAGCTCTGCTAGTGTGCGGTATTCTCTTAAGGAATCCTGTGTACTGTTTTGTCCTGTGTGTTTCGTTTATGGGCTCTGAGCATACAGAGTCCATGTCTGTTGAGACAGTAGGCATGCTCGTACCAGGAGATCTCTCAACCAAACCTGAGGATGGTCTCTCTCTGACCGGCATACGTGTGGCTTGATGTACTTCAGGCTTATCAGTGAATTGTAGTTGACGACTGATGCATGGAGGTGATCTTTTTGATGTTTCTAATTTGTTTTGAGATTTAGTTTGCTTTTTTTGTTTTATTGTTTTATTAAGAGAAGGGTAGCTTCTCGTCCGAGTGAGTACCATTTTTAGATACTTAGAGTGTATAACACTGATATGAATATTTATGTATATATGATGTCCCCTCTACCACAGGCTATAAATCTGTGGAGAAGGGATTTCTTAAGTGCTAATTTATTTATATACCTATTTTGCTTATTTAATTTAATACTAAATTGTCTTAATTAATTATAATACTCCCTTAATTTAGAGTTTTCACTATTATCACTTATCAATTGGCTCGTTGGCCGAAATTTGTTAGTTACCGGACATCGTTGGACCTCTTGGCCCACGAACGACGGGCTTTGGGGCCATTAGGCCCGGGGTGGGCCTACCTATTTATTAAAACTTAATCTAGGTGGCTATTCGTTTTGTCCTGTTATTTAAATTTCACACGCGGTATTATATAATTATAGCCGAGTGAGTTAGAATGTGCTATATATCTGTGTTTCTTATTTACTACTTAAAAAGATTTAAATTCCGCGCTCAGTTGCGGATTCAAAATGACCGCGCACTCAGGAGTAGTATCTAGGAAGCGGTGAGAACAACATGGCTGCCGGGAAAGATGGTGGGGGACAGCGAGTTGGAGGGGACAAGATGTCTGCGCTGGACAAAGCAACAGTCACAAATGACGCTTTCTTAATAACTAAACTGCTACTTAACCTAGAGAAAATATAATTATGTTAAAATGATCAGTAAAACTTAATCTCTAACTTATGCTACAACTTATCTGTGTACACTAAGCTTAAACCACTAATTATGCACACTAATTAGAGAGCACACGCTACACACGTCTTCCACTACTAGCGGTGGGAGAATAACATTGCCCATGATTTGAGGGAAATAGATTCTACAGGCGATGATTGGAAAACATTGGCGCAGGATAGGGATGTATGGAGATCTTATGCCCGCGCGGCCACGAACTACGGGTTCGATAAAGCCAGTGAGTTAGTTAGTTAGTTAGTTTGTTTGTTATTTACTGATATTATTTAAAATTCTCTTGCAGATTCTCTAGTGTATATATATATCACTTTAGATGAAGGTAATTTATTTTTATACACTGTTAAGAACAGTGTTACCTTGGGCACATAATACTTGTGACTATACTTTATCCGCTCTTTGAGTGATCCTAACACAAACAAACGCGAATTGTATCTTTCCGCCATTGAAGCATGACTCAAATGCATCACCCATATGTAATAAACTATTTTAGGCTGTAATTACTGATTGGGTATATTTTAGAATATATTCTATGTTTTGAATGCAATTATTTTCATTCACGAAGAATAACAAGTATATTCAGAGGACATATTTATAATTTAATAAAGGGAACTACTTTTTCGCGTACTTATTGTTTCTACATCGTACGTTGGTGTCCATAAACCATTGAAAAGGGAACAGGTTACATGGTTTTATTTTGATGAAGATCGCTTTAAGAGCGGACAACCTTTAGAATCCCCCGTAACAGGACAGTGTTCTTGTAATATATTACCGTTGGCAGGATCACTAGACAGAACGTTTCAACTGGTTTCAACTCTTTTGCTCGAAAAAAGAAAGAAGTAATTTTAGGACAATTAGAAGTAGAATCGATGGAAGAAAAACTCAACAGATATAAATTAAACTGGCTAGACCATGTAACAAGAATGGATAATTCCAGAAGCCCACAAATGACGTAGACGACCAGGAAGACTTCTTAAATGGCTGCTACATGGGGCCAAAACAGGTCATTCGTAAAGAATGATTATGATAAATTTTAACCACGGTCACCACTATCATTATTTAAATCCAAATTAACTGATTTATTCAGTTCGACACAATGAAAACAATAACTGCATAACTATATTCAGCATTTTGTAAATAATAAACTAGGAAGCTTCGCTTACTTAAATTTATTTTATATTATTTTAATGTTATTATATTCCATGTTTTTGTTAGTATTAGCTAGTATTAGATCACATCATCATTGTCTTTGGTTTAGTCTATATTTAATAATATATCTTCTTCTTCTTCTTCTTCACTTCCTGGTTTAAGCATTAGTTGCCTATTCCGTCTTCACTAACAGATCTAAGACCGTCTCTTCCGAGGACGTCCGACATCTCTTCTTCCTCTCGGAAAATAATGTTAAGATTTTATGTGGTAACCTACTTTCTTCCATTCTTTCTACATGTTCTTTCCACGGAATCTTGTTGTTAAATATATTTTCTTTTATGGAGTTAATCTGCAGTTCTTCACGGATATCCTCGTTTCTTATCGGTCCATTCTAGTCCATCCTTGTACTCTTATTAACAATTTCAACTCGGCTGCTTGAATTTTACTTTCTTGTTTGGTAGTGATAATCCATACTAAAGGTCAGGGACTGCCATTGTTTTATAAAATTTTAATTTTGTGTATTTGTTTGTTTGTTTGTTTGTTTGTTTGTTTGTGAACTTTATTATTCAATTTTCTATTTATTGTGCAACAAATAGCTTGAAACTGATGAGTTTTACGTTCAATATCTTTATCATATCCATAGCTGATATCACATCCTAAATATTTAAAGTGGGACACTTGTTCAATAATTTCGTCTCTAATTATTATTTTTGCACGCAGAGTATTTCTTCCACAAAATGCCATTACTTTTGTTTTACTTACTGAAATTTAAAAATTATAATCGCTACATATTACATTTAGTTTGTAAGCAGCCAATTGTAACAGATCTTCATCATGGTGTAGTAAGATTAAATCATCGGCGAAAATTAAGTTATTAATAATATCTTAAAATTGTAATAAATATGTATTTTTTTATAATTTTACTATTCGCCGGTTGAGTGGAAGAGAAGGCCTTATGTCCTTAACTCTGCCAGCTAAAATAAAGAATCATTTATTATTATTATTATTATTATTATTATTATTATTATTATTATTATTATTATTATTATTATTATTATTATTATTATTATTATTATTATTATTATTATTATTATTATTATTATTATTATTATTATGGGCACGCCATAGCGTAGTGGTTAAGGCAGTGCGCTACAAACCGGAAGGTCCAGGGTTTAAGTCCCGGTGGGGTCAGGATTTTTAAACTGACCCAAACCTTCTGGTAGCACCATGGCCCTGGAGTCGACTCAGCCTCTAACTGAAATGAGTACCAGATGCTTGTTCTGGGGTAAAGGCGGCCGTCACGCAGGGCTGACAACCCGGCTGACATCAAGTGCCGATTGTCTAGAAAAAGTGGGAGCCTTAACATCCTACTATCCCAAGGATCTCCATAGGCCTGTAGTGGGAACACTTTATTTTACTTATTATTATTATTATTATTATTATTATTATTATTATTATTATTATTATTATTATTATATGTGTCTATTAGATAGGACGGGTGAAGATCTCTATTTTTTTTTCAAAAATATTCTCATGAGAACAACCTCAATAGTTTTATTATTTTGTAATTTCCTAAATAGAAAATGCCACAGTATTCTGACAATCTTTGAAAATGAACAGTCATGATATCACGAAAATACCTATCTTTGCCGTGTTTGAAAAGAGATAATGGGACACTGTTAACTTCATCTGGAAGCTATAGCATTGCCACGATCATAGTTCTGGATCGTTAATTGGATTTTACGAAGTGTGAGCAATTATCCAGCCTGTGTTAACCGTCACAGTAAATACATACAACGAACTCCACCTCATTTATACTCCGTAAAATTTATAGCAGCACGAGGCACCAATTCCACCGACGCTTTGAATTATACGCCTGAACCCTAATCCTCACACAAGTTCACTCATCCTCTCTGCTGTATCGTTTCCATACGTACAGGATGATTCAAAAGGTATTTTTTGCACGACATAAATAATTTTATGTACTTTCAAATGTTTGTCCACCGCTGTGTCTTATCACGCAGTGGGGCCCGGGTTCGTTCCCGGTCGGAACAAATTTCCTGAGTGAGGTTTTTCGGGTTTTTCCTCATTTATAGGATAAATGACAGGAAACGTCTAGCCCAAACGGTCCCGAACATATTATGGTCATCATAATCATCATCATTCATATTCGCCTTAGATTAAGTTTAGGATTAAGGACTCTTCTGGAGCACCATTACTATCATCATCACCCATCATATCATCGGGGCAGTCGTAAATCTAGACGTCCCAACCTAAGAAGTGGGTTACAGAATTACGCCAATGCCAGTAGACAACGCTAGAAATGTCGAAATGACAACCAGCAGCATTGAATAAAAGAACTTTCTAATGTTGCTGTCATGGATCATAGCAATACATTACAATTCGTAATTTTTAACGAATTCCTGAAACCTGTGTTTTAGCTGTGGTTGTATCGCTGGGTATTTAGTCTAGAAATCCTATGTGTTAAAATATGAAAATTTGTCCTTCATTGGATAAAATTATAAATATTATAATTGTTTTTACTGTATAGGATAATAATCATTTATTTTAAAAGTCTATTTTAATTTTGTACCTTGTTTGTCAGGATTAATTAATATTTATTTTCATGAGAAGAATAGTCTCGAATTTCTTCCCTTAAAAACAAAACTTTATAGCTATAATATAAATCTATGGATCCACTATACATTTTATAAACTTATGCACTGTGCCAAGGGAATATTTAAAGTGTTTGAGTTACTGCCTAGACTGTAGTTGAGCTATTGCTTTGTAGTTATTCACTTCTGTCCCATTCAATTATGTTTAGTCTAGTGTCTTGAAGATTCCATTTATGAACTGGAGGGATTCCATTTATGAACTGGAGGATCGTTCGTGGCATTTTGATCACTTTACGCAGCACTTTGTTGGGGTCCTTAATGTGCGATTTTTTTTAGAGATGTAGAAGATGTATTGCTGTTTGGTTGTCATCTGAAAATGAGGCTACTTTTCCAATTTCATGTAGGTGATGTTGGAAGAATACTAGTTCCACTTTGTATGGGGATTCTGATTAGTTTTCAAGTATGCTATTTTGCTTATGAGTTTTACTTCGCTTACGGAAATTCTTAAGTCATAATCAAATTGATATAATTACTTATTCATGAATATTTTCAATTTTCAGTTCACTACATACAACTCCACAACACGAAGTCAATCCCATCATTTGTATTTATAATAGTTTTAAACATTGAAAATTCGGATCATAATCTTCCGTAAGATTTTAATTCACTGCTTCTTGTAACAAAATAAGTCATTACATTCTTCTCATTTATATTCACGCATTTTTCTTTCAACAGTTTACTCAATACACCATAAACCAACTCTCATATTTGTCTAGAATTTTTCGGTACTAACTCGACACATCCCTCATTCCAAGCTCTTGGATTTCAACATCACTAGACATATCATCTGAAAGTTCCAATTATACGAATTATGTTTTTTTTAAATGCCCCAGGTTTGTCTTTCGACATTCCTGGTTTCTCTCCTGGCATAGCGTACTTGTAACCCACTTCTGAGGTTGGGGCGCTTGGAAGGCGGGGTTACGTTGCCCCGAAGATATGATGGGTGATGATGATGATGATGATGATGATGATGATGATGATAATGGTGCTCCAGGAGAGTCCCTAATCCTAAGCTTAACCTAAGATGAATATGAATGATGATGATTGCGATGGCCATATGATTTCTGGGACCGTTTGGGCCCTAAAGTTTTCCTGACATTTGTCTTACAGCTGAGGAAAAACCCCGATAAAAACCTCACCCAGAAAAACTGTCCCGACCGGGGATCGAACCAGGGCCCGCTGCGTGACAAGGCAGCACGCTACCCCGAGACCACAGCGGTGGACACGAATTATATTGATATTTCCAAATCTAGGTGCTTTTAAAATGGCAACAATACTTATTTACAAAACTATGTCCCCATAACAACAAGTAAAGCCTAAACACGATTCAACTTTCAATCTCTAAATTAAAGATACAAACACTGATTTCAGTTAAAATATAAGTTATCCTCAAATAATCAAATTTATACCAATATTTGTCTTGTAAAAATAGCCTGCGATACTATTGTATTATTTTTTTTACAAAAACTCGAAAATTGAAAAGACTCGTGAGACTTCTTTTGAAACTCTACCTTTTTATCGCAAAGCTCACTTACTACACTCGTATCGCAATTTACTATTGAGAAATGCTGATTGGTGAAAATTAAGGTTCAGGAGAAACAAAAAGTGTTTTAATCATTTTTCCATGAAACCTAGAAAATGGACGTTTTATTATACACAGTACCTACTTCTTTACATGTATGCCAAACTTTGTTTTATAGTATTAGTATCCGCACTTGAGACTTCTGAGTGATATATTTGTGGCACCATAAGAAGAACCCTCCGAAAGACGACTCGAAGAGAAACTCAGCTGAGGTTTTATAAAATTATGGCTGTTCCTGTTCTTTTATATTGATCTGAATCTTGGGTACTTACAAAAAAGATATCTCACACATTCAAGCCGCTGAAATGATTTTTTTAAGATCCGTAAAAGGATGTACACGCATGGATAGCATACACAATGAATCAATAAGAAATTAACTGGAGATATTTTCAATAGTCGATAAACTAGAAGAGCACAGATACCAATGGAAAAAACGCTTAGACAGAATGGACAATACAAGATTACCCAAAAAGATCAACACCTACAAACCACATGGAAAAAAAATCTTTGGGACAGCCAAGGAAACGATGGACTTGAGACCGGAACAGGTCGCATTAAAGAAGAAGAAGTATTAGTATTAGGTCTATTTAAGAAGTTGTAAATATATATATATATATATATATATATATAATATATATATATATATATATATATATATAATATCTTCCTGCACCCAATATTGAGTTTTGATTTTCTTCCTCCATTTATCTCTATCATTCCAGTCACCGTCCTAGAGTCCCCTGTCCCTCGTCAAATTCGTAATTCACTCTATCCATGTCTTCTAGGTCTTCCTCTTTTTTTCCTCCGATTTGAAAGCCACTCCAAACTCCTAACTGGCAATCTATCGTCATCCATGCTCATGTAATTGTTAATTTCCCACAAATTGTAATTGTTTCGTTAAAGTAATTTTTTCCCGGATAATACAGTTTCTGGTCCTGTCTAATTTAGAGCAACGTGCAGATCTTCTTAAAAAATAAATTTCTGTAGATTACAATTTTGACTTTAATTTGGCATTTATAGTCCACTTTTTGCTCCATAAGTCTTTGAACTTATTATTGGTTTATAAATATGGATTTTAGTTTATTTGAATATCTGTTTATCCCACAATAATACATTGAACATTGCTATTGCAGATCGGCTGTTACTATTATTTTTATTACCTAGGATTTAAGGAGAGATCAGGGCTTGCTTGGTTTAGGCTAGGGGCATGGAAATTTCTAAAAATTAGCGACGATCACGATATGCGAATATGTCCAATGTGCGGGAACTTTGAAGATGAGATACATATATTAGGAAAATGTAATGATTTAGAATATTGGAGACGTCAGTTATTACCGGAAATATTTCTAAATTCAAATCGGGAAAGATTGGCATGCTACGAGTTATTGGTAAATCCAGAAAATTGGATAAACCTCGGTAAATTTCTGGACAAAACGCGAAAAATAAGGACAACACTCATTCATGAATAAATATATGTTATCAAAATGCAATACCATTAATTATTAACAATTATATATAAATTAATTAGTGTATAATGCTATTGTGTTATTATTTAATTGTAATATTAATGTGTTTTCTTTATGTAATTGTAATGTTATTGCTGTTTTTGTTGTTTATTTTTCTTTACACTAGCACCAATTATTACTTTATTGTAACGGACTGTCAACAGCACGTACGGCTTACTGCCCGTGCGACCCATATTTGTAAATAATATTGTAAATATCTTACTTTTTGTCTAATAAAGTCCTACTACTACTATTATTTTTATTTCCAAATCATTGTGTCCATCGTCATTTATTTCAACTCCCAAATATTTAATTTTGTCACAAATGTTAATGGTACCTTTGGAATCTTCTAATACCATATTTTCTCCATTATCGCCAATTACCATACATTATGTTTTATTTACATTAATGTTTAATTCCCACTTTTCATATTCTTCCATTAATTTCCTAATAATACATTCAATGTTATCATTAGAGACCGGATATTAGGGAAAATGCCTATAGTTATCTATTACAGATAGTGTAAAAGTGACTTTATATTAGTTCATATCGACGACCCTAGAGTTATTTTCCATGAAGTTAATTTTGCCTATAAATGCCTATTTCAGCTTACAATGCCCATAAATGCATATTAGCCATTTTTTCTCAAAATTAACTTAGCTTTTCAATGAAACTGATTTAAATGGACAAACTCATGACACATATCATTGGCGAATGCGCGTGGTGTCTGCCTGGGACTTAGAAATTTTCAAGTGTTTTTTTTTATAATTTCTGTTAAAATATTTTAGGATAAGGATGGCAATAAGCCAATAAACTAGCAGGTAGATGGGTTCCCCCTCAATGCTCTTCCGTTAGGAGTAAGTATCGGCCATTTTATTTTTCCACCTTACGCACTCCGTGTGTTTCGCAAAAAAAAAAAAGCAAAACAAGTTCCAAAATCATATCTGGTATCTCCACATGCTATTGATAGCATATGTTTATAATCTTTACGTAAGGCTGTAAAACTTTATGTTGTAGTCCATTTTTGTAAGAGCCTATTTTGAATTTGTAGTGCCTATATTAATGATTTATAGTGCCTTTTTGCCTGCCTATTTTGAACTTTTTAAGTGCCTAACATCCGGACTCTAGTCATCATAATCTTCAGCCAATTGCAATGTGTATATAATATTGTAATATTGTAATATACCATTATTCCTATATTACATTTCTTTTTCCACATTTTTAATGCTTGTTGAACACACATTTTAAAAAATGTAGGGGATAAACAACATCATTTTTTAAACCTTTAGTTGCGTGGAATCCATTGGACAATTTCGTTCCTAGTTTAACCTTAAATGCTGAATTATTGTACATATGCCAAACTTAGAATATTAGTAAACACTTGACTAAAATGTTTATTTACTGTTTCGTATGCTACTTCTTTCCGCATGAGGAAAGTCAGATTAAATGCTTTCGCTCTGTTGTCCTTAAAAACATTAGAAATTCCTGTTTTCATTAAACTAATGATTTAAAATGTTTGTGAGAAAACTCATCGCAGCAGTTCTTATAAAAATAATAACTAACAAGTTACATAAAAAATTAATATTGTCTTCATAATTGAGGCGTCTAGAAGCCAGGGAATGATAGTGCATTAAACAATTTGAGAAAATGAAGTTTAAAGTTTAATTTGTAATAATTATCACTGTTTTTTCTTAAAGTTGTATTTTCTTATTATAAACTTAGTTCTCATATATGTTGTAACTTGTCTCCCTTACTCTTCAAGCAACTGACACTCTGAGCCATTAAGTTTGGCATTAGGTGCGTTTCTGAAAAGCGTACTTCTTCGGTTTCTAGATGCCTTAGAGAATACATCTATGGGCTATTCTTTACCATTTACAAGTCTGTGAATCTTTCAATGGATTACTGGTTATTAATTATAGGCCTATTGATAATATCTAGTATTTATCGTACTAGCGGCATGATTGCCAACATCTTCGTTCACATTTCTGCTATAGAGAATTACCAAAATGTTTATTCCATTTAGGTTGCGTAAGGTTGGTTGCATTGAATTGGGTAGGTTGAGTTTTATAAGATAGATTAGATTGGGTGGGTGCTCAACGATATTAATTTTTTGTTGGTATGTTTTTCATAAGTTGGCCAATATGTTTTATGAATTTTACTAATATTGAATATATGTTAGTACTGCTAAAACTTTTACATCAACTTTTTGTTTCCAATTTTCACTAATTTTCTGGATTGTTTTTAAACACATAGCCTATATACATTCCTGAGTTGAATATTAACATACTTTTGTTTTAATATGGCATATAATCTTGTATTTATGAATAAAATATGTTAGTATAGGCCTACTTGAACACAGATTGCCTCCCTCCCACATACCAGTCACCATTTGATTCAAGTCAAACTCCTAACAGGAATGTCAAGATAATCCTTTTTTATGGCTATAAGTTTTAAGACATGACAAGAATTCTAATTGAACACTGCCAAATAAATAAACATGCTGAATCTATTGATTGACTCAACATGTAGAAAATATGGGCTAGAAGTGGAATCTTTGCCTGATACTTTATTAGACTCCCCTAATTTAGTCAGTTAAGTTATAGGTATCTTTCGAAACACATTTTGTCTAAAGGATACATCAAGGAAATGAACCCAAACTATATTAAAAAAATTACTACTTCTTAGGAACACATAGATTGGTATTTTGATCCTAAGAATGTCTGTATCCTTAGTTGCGCCATTAATAAGACACTAGAGCTACTACTGAGAACAACTGAGTAATATTGTAAGCAAAATTCTATATTGTGAATAAGCAGTTCCTTGTTGCTAAATGCACATGTTTAATTTGCAAAACATCACTCTTAATATAAACTGACAATCTGAATGCAAAATATCAAGTGCTCTTTGTTAGGGATATGTTGAACTTAATGAAATTAGTTTTCAAAACTTGTCAGATTTTCAACTCCAAGAGTAGTGGATAAAAAATTTGACATTTTGACCAATTCTTCAGTGAGTTTAATTCCACCTTGGTCATTAATTTCGTTAATATGAAATTTCTCCCTGTCTCCAGGTACTATAGCAGGAATTCCAGGAACTAAAGGCTCCATTTGCCTCAGATACCTCATTATTTCTGTCATATGAGCTCCAAAACCAGGAGCAAAACACCCTGGATTTATCACAATAAAGCAATGTCCAATACTTGGTTGAGATGTTCTGGTATTCGGCGTGGAATATAAGGACCATAATTCGATCCAGAAAACAGTCCACTTAAAACGTCTACCATTAATGTCAAGCCAAATCCTTTATGTTCAGAACCTTCTCTTTTTCCTAAATTCTGTAAAAATGCAAACATTTCAAATTTAGTTGCTGGCTGTCCGTTTACATCAAGAGCCCAGTATGTGTTAAATTCATCTTTCTTGGATTTTAGTTTGTCTTCTGTTGTACTACAAGCCATGTCAAGTAAAAATCCTTCATTATCTTTACCTGGTGCAGAAAATGCAATTGGGTACCGCTTTTAGTCCCACGAGGAACAATAACATTATTAGATGCATTAGTGCATACAAATCCAATCAAATCATCATTTGAAGCTAATTGTTCATAATAAGATGCACATTCAAAGCTGTTAGAATTTGTTGCAGATACAATGCAAAGTCCATTTTTCTTTGCTTTTTTACAGCAATTTTCATACAGAAATTTCCAACACCAAAACCAAGACCTTCTTTTCCAGTATCCCAAACGGTTGAGTCTAATTCCTTCAAAATTCTAGGAACTGCTTTTGGATTGATTATTCCTTTCTTTATCTCTTCAATGATCCGGGTTAGGTCACGTAAACCTCGTTTCTCAGTATCAATTGCATTTTTATATGCAAGAACATCAGCAGAAATATTAGCATGTTCTACATTTACTCCAACTTTCATCAAACAGTTTGAAATAAATCGCTCCAATTCTGATTGTGTTACAAAAGTACAAGACATGTTTCCCATCTACTTGTCACTCTGAATATAATGTTAAAACTTAACACAAGGAAAAATAAAAGCAAATGACAATATTTTTCTTGTATATGGTACATAAAATGGTTCCCATGACAAAAGAGAAATCATTTGTCAAAATGTAAATAAAGACATGATGCTTCCAAGATCATACCAAAGACATGGAGCAAACATAAAATAGGATGGCACACTTAATTCAGTGACATCTGTATTTTTTCTTAAAACTAATTATTCTGATATCTAGTGACGAAATCACTATCGAGAGACTGGAAAACAAATCGGAGAGTAATTTTTGTCTCTATATAAGAACGAAGCAGGCCCCCTATGTTATAAAATGTAATTAACAAAAAATTATATTCTATAGAGGCATGGGTATTCTATGTCATATATATCAATTTACTTAAATTCGAATAAAAACACAAAAAACGCGAATATTCTATTAAAAATCAGTATTATGGAGTACAAACATCCTTCACAGATTAAATATATTTAGTTACTAGCAAATATCCGGTGTGCGCTGCTACACCTAAAAAAATGAAATACGTTTTTTTTTTATTTTTAGTTGAATATGTTGAAAGAATCCTACGGTTTAATTAAATTGTATGGTGTACCTTGCGTCGAATCAAACATGGCGGTTCCTAGAAACAATTTCTAATTTCATATTTGAATTTTAAAAAAGTTGCAGGTTAGATTGATTTAACAACACCAAGCTACGACCAAATGTCAATTTGACATCAGCGCCACCTATGGTACACAAACATAACTAAGAATTATTCTCAGAAGATCAATTAAGGAGTCTAGTGAGAGAGGGAGCTATGCCATTTTGAGAAGAAATGAAAATAAATTGGGTTTTATAAAGCATTATATTACGAAATTATTTGTACAATAAAGGGATAATGTTTTTCTTGTTTAACTTACTGTTTTGTAAACTATTCAAAAGGAAAAATATAAATTTTAATATAAATAACACTGATTATTTTAATTTCTTCTCAAAGTGGCATAGCCCCCCCCATCACTAGACCCCTCAATTATTCATGAACCTCTCAGGAGGTTTTAACGGTCAATTATTATTTTTTTTATTTTAATAAATATTGGGTGGGGGTGAAAGTCTTGGCGGTTGGGTTACTATTTCCTGATAGACGACGAAATGACATGTTCTTGGGATATGCGAAAAATCTTACAAAATATAAAAAATCGTCAAAAAAGATTGAATATTGGGCGTCGAGGTGACAATCTTTGGCGTTCATACTATTCTGATACTGCGAAACTAATCCTTTAAAGATATAGAAAAACACTCGGTCAACAAAATCCTATAACCCCGATCGCAGCGCCAACTACCTGGTCCATCCAGGGACCCGCTCAAACTTACACTAAAATGTCATCAAAATCGGTATATAAAGATAAGGTTATTGTAAATAAGATAAAGACAAAAATAATGTCATAGAAAGTATTATGTACATGGAACAGAGATATGGACATTTAAAAGGTGCCAAGCTAACAAGTCATTGCCATCAAAAGTGGATACTGGTGAATATCATTGCGGAAGTCCAGATTAGAAAAAATATAAATGTTGAAATTAAGAAAATTATAAAAGTTGAAAGAAATATATTACAGACATTGAAGAGAGACGATTAAGGTGGTATGGACATCTCAAGAAGATGGCATATGATAGAATCCCTAAGAAGATCTTGGAGTGTAAAATAGATAGCAGAAGAAGAAATGGAAGACCTAAAGAAGATTGGATGAATGGTGTGAGAAGAAGTATGAGTGAACTTGGACTTACAGATGAGGATGTTCAGGACCACTACAAATGGAGAAAGGGAATTTTTTGAGGGTGACGGAAACCCACTGTATTGTGGATAAATTCCGAAATAAAAAATTATTATTATTATTATTATTATTATTATTATTATTATTATTATTATTATTATTATTATTATATTATTAAACCAATTATTAGTTATGAAAGTGAAACTTTCAATTAAAAAAAGATAAAAAGCAAATTAAAGCTTGTGAACTCTGGCTGCATACAAAAGTTTGGTTAAGATAGAAAACTAAGAGAAACTTGACATTTTAAATGTAATTAAAGATATGATATATCATAGGTGTTAGAACGAGCACATGAAACAATGTATGTAGTACATTCCCCAGGATTTGCTTTAAAAGAGAGAAGATGGAGAGGTAGACGAAGGAGAAGATGGAACATAGTTTTGAATCTAGTAATGCTGATTACTGCCAAATCTATGAAGTCAAGTAGAAGAAGATTATTATAATACCGCGACAGATGTAAGCTTTCTACTTTACTACAGACAAGGTTAGGAGAGAACTCCAAAAGATTGGGATGGGTATTGGAAAAGGGACTGAAAATCACAAGAATGTGTGGAGAAAAATAATCTGAAGGTACTTAGATATAAACAAGATATTTTCGCCGAATGTACGGGAGACCTAAAACAAGTTTGGGGAAAATAATCTTATATATTCAATCTAGGATTTAAAGAGGGATCAGGGCTTGCTTGGTTTAGGCTAGGGACATGGAAATTTCTAAAAATTAGAGAAGTTCACGATATGCGAATATGTCCAATGTGCGAGAGCTTTGAAGACGAGATTCATATAATTATTACGAAAATGTAACGATTTAGAATATTAGAGGCGTTAGTTATTACAGGAAAGATGTATAAATTCAAATCGTGTAAGATTGGCATGCTACGAGTTAATGGTAAATCCAGAAAATTGGATAAACGTGGGTAAATTTCTGGACAAAACGCGGAAAATAAGAACAACACTCATTCATGAATAAATTAATATATTATCAAAATGTCTCTTCTTCTTCTTCTATTTCGTGAAATTGGGCTTTTTGATCTGTTTTCACACCAAGTGGGATTTAATGAATCTTTCCACCTAGTAATTGGCGTCCAACTCTTCTATGTCCTATTGGTTTGTACTTTAGTAACAGCTGAGGGATTCTATCTGTAGGCATTCTTTTAACATGTATTATCAAAATGTAATACAATTAATTATTAATAATTCTACATAACCTAATTAATGTATAATGTTATTGTATTATTATCCAATTGTAATATTATTGTGTTTTATTTTTTGTTTTACGTTATATTATTACCAAATATTATTTTATTTTAACGGGCTGTCAACAGCACGTACGGCTTACTGCCCATGCGAATCCATATTTGTAAATAGCATTGTATGTGTCTTACTTTTAGTGTGATAAATTCGCACCACTACTATTAACCAAAGCTGCGAGATACTGCATCTCTTTATGTCTGTGGAAGAATATTGAGATATGCAGTACCTTGCTGTGTTGGAATTCAACTTGTTCCCTCTGCCGAAGGAAGGAATTTCAAATTTAGAGATGATCTCTCATCTACCAGAGTTATTAAAGATGTTCCAAGTCTTTTAACTCAATTTTCACCTTTCAGTTATGAATATTCAAAGCATCATTCGCCACGATTCTGCGCTCCCTCTAATGGAAAATCCCGAATGTACGTACGTAGATGGTTTCAGATAATAATTATCAGGGAAAATCCTAGACATCTAAAGGCTGCGCTGCGTTGGTTAAATCTTCAGTATTTTCCCATTTAAAACCATAGCCCTAGCCTTCTCCAAAACATTTTAAATTAAGACTATACAAGTTTTAATTCACATTGTAAAACAACTTTTAGATTCTTATAATGTTACTAGCTAATACCCGGCGTACGCTGCTACGCCTAAATAAATGAAAGTTAATGTGCTTTTATGTTTAGTTGAATAAGTAAAAGGAAAAATAATTATAAACTTATATTTTTTAGATACCCCGTGCTGATTACCCGGTCTTGCCCGGGAATCTACCTATCCCCATCTTCTAGACATAAATGAGCTGAAATACGAAAATGAATGTGTTTTATGTTTAGATAAATAACTATCCATCCATAGTAATTCTGCCCCAAGGCCGGTCCTTCACTGCAATCATAGCATTTTCATGCTATGCTAGCAGCTTTACTAGGGAATTGTGTAAATGTGGTAGCTTCCCGTTGCTTTCCACCCCGGTGAAGGATGATGATGATGATGATAATGATAAGGATGATCATGATGATGATGGCCATATGATTTCGGGGACCGTTTGGGCCTTAAAATTTTCCTGACATTTGTCTTACAGGTGAGGAAAAAACCCCGATAAAAACCTCACCCAGAAAAACTGCCCCGACCGGGGATCGAACCCGGGCCTGCTGCGTGACAAGGCAGCACGCTACCTCGAGACCACAGCGGTGGACGTACTCCCTATGATTACTTGAATAAGTAAAATGAAAAATAGTTATAAATGTAAGTTATATCGTAATTATTTTAATATTCCCCGTGCTGATTACCCGGTGTTTCCCGCGAATCTACTTATCTCGATCATCTTGGCATAAATGAGCTAAAAGACAAAATTCGTTATTGTGAGTTATCCGTAAAAGAATACCCGCCATGTGCTGCTATGCTTGCAGAGGAATCTGCATACTTGTCTCGATCTTCTTGGCATCAATGAAAGAGAAAAATAGTTATTGTGAGTTATCCGTAAGAGATAAACATATAATGTCGCTGACTTTTTTGTAGAGCTTTTTGAGATATTCAATTCCGCGTACATTAATGTTGTGTATTTGTTATGGTTTAGGCAGCGTAAGCCATTTAAGCGTCCAAAGGGCTCCACTTTTCACGTTTTCCACTAGAAAGGGCGATTATTAAGGGTGTAGGAGTTGAGTATCACAACTCTCTTATAGCCTATGTTCATCCCGGGAATCTCCTGAACATTTTTAAAAAAACCCATCGCAATTAGACCAATAGTATGGCTGCACATAAAGTACGAACAAACAAACAAACATTTGTATAATATTAGATGACTCTTGTATTATTTCACATTAAAAGTTTTAATTACTTTTATATGTTAAGAGAAATTTTAATAATGAAACCGATTATCATCAATACTATGTCTTACTTACTTACTCACTGGCACTATCGAACCCGTAGGTTCATGGCCGCGCGGACATAAGCTCTCCATACATCCCTATCCTGAGCTAATGCTTTCCAATCATTCCCTGTATAATCTACTTCCCTCAAATCATAGTTAATGTTGTTCTTCCACCTCATTCTTGGTCTACCAACTGGGCGTTTTCCTTCTGGCTTTCCTACAAGAAGTTTCCATGCACGTCTTTCATTCCCCATACGCGCAACATGTCCTGCCCATCGCAGTCTACGAGACTTAACTGTTCTTATTATATCTGGCTTCCTATAAAGACCATGTAGTTCATTGTTATGTAATCTTCTCCATTCACCTGTCTATTCATCTCTCTTTGGTCCAAAAATTTTCCTAAGAACTTTATTCTCAAATACTCGTAATCTCCTTTCCTCCCTTAAAGTAAGAGTCCATGTTTCGCACCCATATAATATAACTGGTAGAATAATAGTTTTATATATTTTCAGCTTAACGTTTTTCGAAAGGAGTTGGGACATCAAAAGTCTCTGCAATGCATAATAGCACGCATTTCCAGAATTGAGCCTATGTTTAATTTCTTTGTGCATCTCATTCCTATTTGTGATTATTGTTCCTAGGTATTTGAATTCAATACTATGTCACAAATAATAATAATAGTAATAATAGTAATAATAATAATAATAATAATAATAATAATAATAATAATAATAATAATAATAATAATAATAATAATAATAATAATAATAATAATAATAATAATAAAGAAAAGTTATTGTGAAATTGAGAAAATAATTAGTGAAGGAAGAAAAGTTATTGGAAGTTAAATTCAGTGATATGGAGTAAAGCTGTTGTAAATAAAAACAAGACATTCTTATTTAAATCATTAGTACAATGTGTTGCGTTATATGGTGCAGAGACCTGGACTTTAGATAGATAGCAAGCAAAAAAATGATTGACAACAGAGATGGATTTTTGGCGGAGGGTAGCAAAAAATCAAGTAGGGAGAAAATTCGGAACCAGAAAATTAGATAAATAATAATTAATGTTAAACATAATGTTATAAAAGCAATAGAAGAACGAGGATTGAAATGGTATGGACATCTGAAGAGAATGGGAAGTAACAGAATCCCAAGAATAATGCTGGATTGGAATACTGAAGGCAGAAGGAAGAGAGAGAAACCCGGGAAAAATTTATTGAATGAAGTAAGAAAAAATATGATCAGCAAAGACCCCAAAGAAGAAGATGCTAAGGATAGAAATCTGGCGGAGCAAAATACATTAAGCCTGAAGGATAACTACTTACAATGTAGAGAAAATTCTTAATAAAAATAATAAACTAACTCACTTCTATCCGGATGTTTATACCCACGTGGATATAAGCTCTCCACACATCCCTATCCTGAGTTATTTTCCAAATCGTCCCCTGTATAATTCACTGTCCTAAAAAAATCATGGTGGATGTTATTCCCCTACCTCATGTTTGGCCTACCTACCGGACGTTTATCCTGCGGTTATTCTATAAGAAATTTCCATGCCCCTCTTTCACTTCCTATTCGTGTCACGTGTCATGTGCATCGCTGTCTAAGAGATTTAACTATTCTTATTATATCTGGTTTCCCAATAAAGGGCATGTAGCTCACTATTATTATCTAATTTCCATTCACTTGTCTGTTGGTTTCTCTTTGGTCCAAAAAATTTCCAAAAACTTTATAATGCTACTGTTACTACTACTATTAGTAATAATAATAATAGTAATAATAATAATAATAATAATAATAATAGTAGTCGTAGTAGTACTAGTAGTACTTGATCTTATTATTACTATTTTTATTATTGGTATTATAAATTTTAACTGTATTATTATTATATTTATTATTATATATTATTTATTATTTTATTATTATTATTATTATTATTATTATTATTATTATTATTATTATTATTTGTATACGTCCCGCGTGGGAGTTTCTTAACCAGGCTAATTTAGT
Organism: Diploptera punctata; assembly: GCA_030220185.1. Classification (NCBI taxonomy): domain Eukaryota; kingdom Metazoa; phylum Arthropoda; class Insecta; order Blattodea; family Blaberidae; genus Diploptera; species Diploptera punctata. The sequence goes on from JASPKZ010000429.1 coordinate 1,959,687, forward strand.
TACACTTATCTATCTACAGATCTCAACGAATGACGAGTGGTTAGCACATCGCCTCAATGAGACCACTGGTAGGCAACTAAGATATTGTTTGGATGGATTAAAGTCGGTAACATTTTGTACAGAGCTCTTTTTATTCAACCTTGCGGTTCTTTTACGAGCCTGAAAATCTTCAAACTCGGGACCCACAGCTTGAAGTCCCTTCCGGAGGACTTGTCCCTTGGATGTTCCCATCCTAAAAATCCGTAGACCCCCGACCGGGTTTGAACCCTCGAGACTAGAGGCAAGGAACATAACCACTAGACTACCGCGGTCGACATTATTATTATTATTATTATTATTATTATTATTATTATTATTATTATTATTATTATTATTATTATTATTAACAATAATAATAATAGTAAGACCAGTTTCGTGGTTCTTGTGGCCAGAACTTCTGACTATAAGTCATGAAGTCTCGGGTTCTCTGTCAGACCATGGTCTGAAATTTAAGATAGTTTAAGTTTAAGGATTCTCTCGTACTTTGTTATCATTTAACACCCATAGTATAATCGGGGTAACTTAACTCCGTCTCTCAAACTCAGCAGTCGATCACAATTCCGCCAATGTCAGGATAGGATGCCAGGAATGTCGTAATACATCCTCATGGTATTGACAAAAAGTAAAGTTATCGTGTCCATTGAATAGTTATAATTATGGAAGAAATGACATGTGATTTTTTTTAGAAAACTCCATATATTTATTTTATAATTTACTATAGGACTGCATTTATGGACTATGTATTTATGTGGGAATCACAAAACTTTAATATCATCAAGTATTTTGGGCGACATTTATATTTTATTTTTATTAACACAATGCATTTTTTTTTTTTTTTTTTTTCCGTCTTTGATCCGACGTTTGATCTTTGGAACTGTGAGCAATGTATAAGATACACCTTGAAGTGGGTTACTAGCCCGTTTTCATGACGGGTTTATTATTCGGAGTTTCCTCCCTAGGCCAATTGCCTTAACCTATAGCTCCAGGATTCAGCCTGCCCCGTTTTATTTGGAGTTGTCTCTTCTAGATGGTTTGTCTTGCAGGACTAACGAACCCCATCCGCCCGTTCGTCAATCTACAAGACAGTAGATGTATATGCCTCTTTCGCCAGATACACCGTACCAAAGGTCTCCTTCTCGACTGTATCTGCCGTTGAGGTCTTCACCGTAACCCTGGCAAGGGGCCCTCACAAGTTACTATTAGCTGGGCAAGCTGAATTAAGGTTTTTTTTACTTCTCCCTCTCACCCTTTTTCAACCTGGTTTGGGATGAAGTAAGGCGGGTTTTGGAATTTTTTTGGAAATAAACAGGATGAAAATGCTACAAATTATGAATAAGAAGAAGAATGCCTATTTTGATAATTATGTACATCGAGATCAAAAGTAAAGTCCGTCACGCAGGAACTGCGTAAACTAAGCAAATTCCTCAGCAAGTCCAATTTATGGTCCCATTTTGCTGGTTTACGGAACATATATTTATTTTCTTAAATTGGAGGAACCCAATTCTGATGCCATCTTATTTAAAAGTGTCGGAATGCAGTGAAAACAAACCATACATGGTCATATTGTTGTAATTGATGTCAATTTAAATAATATCTACCGATTCATTTTCCATTAGGGGCCTACTTTATTAAAAATGTTAAATGAACTAAATTAATGTATCTTATAGGATACAATACCAAATTTACGAGTTAATTAAGTTGTATGGTATACATTGCGACGAACTAAACATGGCTGTTGATAGAATCAATTTTTAATTTCCGGTTTCAGGTAAGTCGTAAACTCCCACTTCTAATGGTATTGCTTTGCTGGTTAATGAACTTGACCTTACTTTTTTCCTTAATTGCGTTTGGTTTCAATTATACAGAAAATTGTTGCCGCTAGAATATTAACGGATATATATGACGGGCTTAGGTAAATAACATGATAAGCAACATATTATTCTTTCTGAGATACAAGGATTCAAATGTTTCAAAATTATAAATACTAATTGGGCCGTATTGTTATTAATTCATTGTCTGTCTACATGTTTTAACTCATAACTGGCGCACTTACAAATGATGTTATGGATATTTCAATATATTTATTTGCTATCATTCATTCATTCATAGTGTTCTGCTCAAGAGCAGGTCTTTCACTGCAAACTCATCATTCTCCACTCTTTCCTTAACTCGGCTTTCCCTTTTGCATCTGCATACAAACCATTTATTTTAATATTGTCTATCATCTGATGTATTTTTCTGCCTCTAACTTTCTTTCCGTTGACCATTTCTTCTAGGGCATCCGTCAGCAGGCAGTTTATTCTTAGCCAGTGGCCAATCCAATTCATTTTCCTCTTCTTTATGAGTTCCAGCATTGTTCTTCCTTCACCCACTCTGTCTAGCCACCTTTTTTTTTATTTCGTCTGTCCATTTTATACGTTCCATCCTTCTCCATATCCATATATCAAAAGCTTCCATTCGCTTTTCCTCATTCCTTCCTAATGTCCAAGTCTCTCTACCATACAATGCTACACTCCACACAAAGCACTTCACTAGCCTCTTCCGTAATTCTTTTGCCAAAGGTCCGCAGAAAATGCTTCCCTTCTTGTTAAAAGCTTATTTTGCCATTGCTAGCCACTGTTCTACTTCTTGACCGCAGTTCATGTTACTACTGATAGTACAACCCAATCCACTTGCTCAATGGTCCCATCTTTAATCCTCATGTTTATCTTCATCCCATAATCCTCGCACTCGTCATTTAGCTCCAACAGCATGTTCCTCAGTGTCATTCCTACTTCTGCTAGCAAAGCAATATCATCAGCAAATCTTACGCACTTAATTCTTCTTCCTCCCATGTTTACGCCTCCTGTATTCCTGAAGCAGTTCTTCATTAGGTCTTCGAGCTAGATGTTGAAAAGAGTAGGTGATAGAGGACATCCTTGTCGTACCCCCCTTCAAATTTCTCTTCCCTCTGACAATTCTTCTGCTATCTTCACTTTTATTCGCTGTTTCAAATAAAGATTACTTACGAGCCTCCTCTCCTTCCAGTTCACGCCATTTTTTTCAAGATCCTCATGAGTTTATTCCAATTCACTCTGTCAAAGGCCTTTTCCAGGTCAACAAATACTGCATAAACATTTTTTTATATTTTTCTATATATATTTCTCCTATTGTTCGCATCAATCCAATTGCATCTCTCGTACCCTTTCCCTTCCTGAAGCCAAACTGTTCTTCCAATTCGCTTTACATCGTAGAACGTAAATGTCGATTCAATATTCGCAGGAGAATCTTTGCAGAGTGTGATATCAAGCTGATAATCCTGAACTCCATAAATGTATTCTCATTATTTTTCTTGGGTGTTGGTATTAACACTGTTTCAGTCAATTCTTCGGGTAATTCGCCTTCTTTATATATCTTGTTGCTATCATTGTAATAAATGACATTTCTTAACAGAATGTGGCTTATTATGTTACTGCCCTAAGCTCTTCATATATACACAGGGTGTTACAAAAAAAAATACCGACAACGGAGGTGAGGTAGCATATTTAGATATGCTGATAATTTTTAATGAGGTACCCATGCGTTTTCACACTATGACTAGTTAATTATATCTCAATATCAGTGTTAGTTCAAAGGATTTGAAGACTCATTACTTGGCAACTCACAGGTACGGAACCTATGATACATGGCTTCGCAAAGGAATGTGGCTGCAACACGATGGAGCTCCAGTTCACTTCGATGCCAATATGATGAGACATTTAAATACCACATATCCAGGTCGATGGATTGGAAAAGGGGGACCAGTCCCGTGGCCTCCGAGATCACCTGATCTTAACCCTCTCGACTACTTTTGTGGGCGACAAGAAGCAGTCTGTTTATCGGACGTCAATATAGTCACATATGGATCTCATAGCCCGAATCCACGCCGCTACACAAATAATTCAAACGAGGTCAGGCGTATTTGAACGTGTGCGCCAATAACTACACCGCCGATGTACGCTCTGCGATGAGATAGGAGGTGGATATTTTGAAAACTTGATGTGACTGCGTCAGTATTGTCAAGTATTGAGTCTTGAAATCCAACTAACTGAACTATTGAAGAAGTAGCTACTCATAGTGTGAAAAGGCATCATTTCCGGACATTGGTACCTTATTAAAAAATGATCAACATATCTCAATATAACCTCATTTCCGTTGACGGTGCTTTTCTTTTTTCTTTTTTTTTTTGCAGCACCCTATATATATTCTTTGTCGTGGTCATTTTCGATGTCTACTAGATAGAATCGGTGAAGACCAGTAATTTTTTTTCAAATATATTTTCATGAGAACAATCTCAATAGCTTCAGTCTTTCGGATTTCACTAAAAATGTCGTTAATTTTTAAATCTCAAGACATGAATGCAGTATGTCCCTTTTTTTCCTAATGAGAAGGGATGTTTTTGCTAAACAGTATTCAATACATTCATTTATTAGGGAAATAAAAATAAATTAGATTATTGAAGTTTTCATGAAAATATTATTTTTTTTTAATTTCTGCATCATTATACCTAGTAAACCTCGAAAACTCCACGACAAAATATATATATCTATATATATATATATATATATATATATGCGCGCGTTTGTATGTGTTTGTGTGTGTGGTGTGTGTGTGTGTGTGTGTGTGTGTGTGTGTGTGTGTGTGGTGTGTGTGTGTGTGTGTGTGTGTGTGTGTGTGTGTGTGTGTGTGTGTGTGTGTGTGTGTGTGTTTTTCTGTTAATTCTCTAGCGGTGACTTTTTTCGGAATGAAACTCAGTATACAACAATTAATTTAAAATAGTAAGGTCGAGTTCCTTAACCAGTAAAATCGGAAAATTTAAAATTAATTTTAGTGGCCACAGTTTTCGATTTTTTCCCAAATTATTCAAAATACGCTATTAGAATAAAACGAGGAAAGTATTCTACAAAAATAAACTAACCCGACCATTAAAAGTGGATGTTTATTTAAAACCGGAAATTGAAAAATAAATAAATGGTGCTATCAGTCACCACGTTTATTTTTCCACATGTAACTGTTTACCATTAAATTTAATAAAAAGTGAAGATATATTCCGTAAGCCATCAAAACCGAACCATAAATTCGAGTTTCTCACAAATACGCTTATTATACGCAGTTCCCGCGTGACGGATTATTATCAACGGTTTTCGGACGAGTCTACCAACAAATTTACTTAACTAGCAACGAAATATGTCTATTTTGTAATGCATTAAATGCCAGCAGCTAAATTCTGCTAATGTAATGATTTGCATTTTAATTAATGAATCCAATCGAATATGCAATTAGTAGTTACCAGAGAATTTATAAACATATATACTGAATCTATCATTACTGTATATTGTGAATAGAATAAATTAAAAACCAACATACGTACACAGAAACTGTCTCTAATAAACTTTCATGCACATTGAATTTTAATAGATTTCATCAACTTAAATGATGATGATATTATTATTATTATTATTATTATTATTATTATTATTATTATTATTATTATTTATTATTATATTATTATTATATTATTATTATTATTATATTATTATTATTATTATTTTATTATTATTATTATTATTATTATTATTATTATTATTATTATTATTATTATTATTATTATTATTATTATTATTATTATTATTATTATTATTATTAGGAATATTCCACAATACAGTGTTTCTCCTTCAACCCAAAGTGATCTGTTGCCAGAGGTTTCTGTCCAAAGCATAATTAATTTGAAGACAAAAAATATATGCCTAAATCGGGATTTGGACCCAATATCTCTGGTTCTGTACAGCTCTGGTTCTGTGTGTTTGCGGGGAGAAGTGTGGGGAGTGGGAGGAGGTACACATCTATGCTTCTCATAGTACTAACAGCTGAGACAGCAAATTCCTTTCAGACACACGGAGCAGTACAGCAGTGCTTTAACGATTTAAGCTATTAGGCATCATGATTTAAACATAGATTTTTCCCATATACTTATTTATTATTATTATTACTATTATTATAATTGTCGTCAGCAGCAGTATCAATGGTACTACGGTCCTCAACATCTGCCTTCGTTATTTTCTGTCAGTAGCTTTCTCTTTCCAATTTTTCAACTTCAATAGCTGTTAACTATGATTTTTTACAGTGTTAAACCATTTTTTTTTTCAGGTTTTCCAAGAGCTCCTTTGCCGACATTTGTCCTCCCATGACCATCTCGAGAATGCTTTGTCTGAAATGCAGTACTGGAACATAAAAATGTCAATAATTAAACTGTAACTGGAACAAAATGCTGACCAAAGATTATATTAAATCATAGAGGACAAAAATATATGTTGTACCGATAATGAAACCGATATTACAAATGTTCTTATTTATGTCCCGATTCATCCGAAGTTAAACTGAAAATGTATAAAATTAATATTCTCCCAGTTATATTATAGAGATGCGAAACATGGACTCTTACTTTAATGTATTTGAGAATAAAGTTTTTACGAACAATTTTGGGCCAAAGAAAGAACAACAGATAGGTGAATGGAGAAAACTACATAATAGTGAGCTACATTATATGTATAGGAAGCTAGATATAATAAGAACAGTTAGGTCTTGTAGACTGCGATGGTCAGGACATGTGGCACGAATGTGGAATGAAAGAGGCACACGGAAGCTTCTTGTAGGAAAACCAGAAGGAAAACGCCCAGTTGGTAGACCAATAATGAGGTGGAAAAATAATATTAACCATGATTTGAACGAAGTAGATTATACAGAGGATGATTGGAAAACATTAATTCAAGATAGGGATGCATGGAGAACTTATGTCCGCGCGGCCATGAACCTATAGGTTCTATAGAGCCAGTTACCCTACATTATGCCTACGAGTGAAAGTAATATTCAAAATAAAGTAGAACAAAATATAAATTTAAATTTCTTTTAAATGATTCTGACGTCCAACATCTAGACAGAAGATATCAATTAATTAAATAGTAACGCAATTCACGTGTACTGATTTGTAACGTTGTTCAACTTTTAGTTCTCCCACGCACGTTAGCTGATGTAATGGACACTTCTAATTTTCGAAATGACAAGATTTTCCGGCGGCCATATGTTAGAGGCTTTGAGAAATAAATGTTTCACAGCTCACTCCGTGTGTTAACCTAGTTATAGGCTCTGATGTCTGTCAGGAGAGACCAGTGCTGCCACTATAATTACTGGAAATTACTCTCGCCAACCTGCACGTTCTATTATATATTAATAGACTGGAGCCAGTGTATGTTAGCACAAACAAAAATCTGTTTATTCTGTAGCGTCAACAGAAAATTCACTCCAGTTAAAAGTTCCATTTGTTTGCTAAATTGTTTGTTTTTTAACAAAGTTTCATTCTATAAACAAAAATATAACTGTTAACCTCTGTAATGGATAAAATATTTCACACATTCTCAAAAAACACTATATCAATAATAATAATAATAATAATAATAATAATAATAATAATTTATTTATATACAGAATTTTAATGTTTACACATCTTTCTGTGCCTAAAGTTTTATTTTTCTTCTCCACTCGTCTCTCTCCATCTAATCCATGTCCTCCAGTCCTCTTGCTCTCATTCCAGTTCTTATTTCCTGCATCCACGAGTTTCGATGTCTTCCTCTCCTCCTTCTTCCAGGTGGACACCATTCCAATGTTTTCCTGGGTAATCTTTCTTCTTGCATTCGTCTTACATGCCCATACCAATTTAATTGCTTATACCGTATATAATCTACAATTGAATAACCAATAATAATAATAATAATAATAATAATAATAATCTCTCTTCACTTTAATTTAACGTCTCCCTTATGTTTATTTTTACATGTTCCACGCCACCCTGGCCTCATTGGGACTGGAGAGGATTGTTTTATTCTGGATCACACAATTACTCATTTGACTACACAAGGTCATGATAGGCCTCCCTGGATGAGTGACCAGATCTATGTCAGGACCATCTTCGAGACAACACGAATATTTAAGTCAGGACGTATCACTGACTCATTTATTCATACTGAATATGCCGCATGTGATATTGATGACTATTTAACACATGCTCCAAATGGGAGTCAATGACCAATCACATTTCAATGATTTTTTATTTACAACCAATCACAGTCGTGTTTCACCTAGATTTTACAAACTAAAGTATATCATAATAAAGAAAGCACCTCCTTTTTAACATTCTAAATAGGTCATAGCATTATTTTGCAGTGACTGACCCGCGGTGGACTAGTGGTTATGCTCCTTACCTCTGGTCCCGAGGGTCGCGGGTTCAAACCCGGCCGGGGTCGATGGATTTTTTTAGGATGGAAAAATCCAAGGAGTAAGTCCTCCGGGAGGGACTTTAAGCCGTGGGTCCCGAGTCTGAAGATTTTCAGGCAAGTAAAAGATCCTTAAGTCTGAATGAAAGGCCTCTAAGCAAAATTTACCTAATTTTCCCGTCCTAGTACTACATTGGTTTCCTAGATGTCAGTATGAGGTGGAACGCTGACCACGGACCACTCAAATTACATATATTCGAAAACAAGTGTAACTGAATTAGTATGGTTCAAATTCTTCCCTGTAGGGGGAGAGCGCCTAAATCTCTGTTAAGGGAAACATGGGCTTACAAGATACAAGAAGATTAGTGATAACAATAATAATTGAATGACACTAAGAAATTGGGCTGGAAGTAAACTTCAATAAAACTAAATATATGGTCACATACATTACGTAATGGAAATGGATACTTAATGACAAATAAGGTAAATTTGTAAGAAGTGACTGAATTTAAATACTTAGAAATAATAATTAGGCTAGTAATTACAATCATAAATGAGATTCACAATAAAATTACACATACAGAATTCCGAAAATGCATGCTTTTATGCATGAAAGGATTCTTGTCGTCTCAACTTCTTTAAAAAATAAACTGAAAATATATAACACTGTTACTCTCCAAGTTATATTACGGATGCGAAGCATGGACTCTTACTTTAATGGAAAAGATTACGAGTGTTCTCGAATCAACTTCTTGGAAAAATTGTTAGATCAAAGAGATTAACAGGCAGGTGGATTGAAAAGACTAACTTAACAATGAGCTTCATGATATTTATAAGAAACCAGATAACCTACAGTGTGATTCAGAAATATGGCTATATGTTTGATCGCATTTTGTGACGAAAATATTATTATTAAAGGAAATATGATGTTATCATTGGAAATGGAATCCTTCAACTTACAACAATAGAACAAAACAAAACAAATCACTTACAAACTGTTCGCTGTTTACATCCAAGTACAAATGGCAACGCTTTGGGAAGTTATTCATTGCGTTATGATTCATGTTTAGAGGAATATCTCTAATTTCTTCCTCAATCACTAATTTCAGCATGTCGAGGTCTTGAGGTTTCCGGGCATAAACCTTCCCCTTCAAATAGCCCCACAATAGTCACATGCTGTGAGGTCAGGGGAACTGGCTGGCCTCTTTTTCCCACCCACCTGTTTTGCAAATGATCATCCAAAATTTCCCTCACCGCAATTGCATAGTGAGGAGGCGCACCATCCTGCTGGAATAAACATTGTTCATGTTCAGCACTTCGCATTACCGGATGACAATTTGTCTAAGGATATGACTATATCGATCACCATTAACAGTCTCATTCAAAATTCACATTCCTAACAGTCCTTCCCATCCGATCATAGCCCAAACAGTGACTTCGCCGCATCATAAACGTGTCTCTTCAATAACGTTAGGATTCTCTTTACCATAATAGTGACAATTGTGTCGATTAACACGTCCGTTCACATGGAAAACAGCATCATCAGAAAAGTGCAGTTTTGTGTACCAATTTTCGTCGTTTGCTGATTCCCTTACAACAATTTCACAAAATTCCATCCGCCTGTCAGGGTCGTCTTCATTAAGTTCGTGGACACGAATCGGTTTGAAGGGGTAGTACTTCTCACGCATCAAAACACGACACACACTCGATTGACTGATATGAAGCTCACGTGCAGCTTGGCGGGTTGATTTTTGTGGGCTAGCATCAAACGCCTCCACAATTCTCTTCGTTGTTTCTGCATCCGTGCTAATGCGAGGCCTTCTAGGAGGTTTGATTTTCTGCATCCTTCCCGTTTCCAGCAGTCGTTTTCTCCACTTCCCCACAGTCGACGGCTGCGAAGCTACGTTAAACATACGTCTTACCCGTCTTGCGGCCTCACGATCATTAGCATACGTTATTGCCCATGCAGCAATTGTAATTTGCTGTTGCATATTCAACGCCATTTTGACTAATGACGTAAGTTCTACACTGTTTTGTTTTATTCCATTGTTGTAATTTGATTAATTGCTTTTTCAAACGGTAATTTCATATTTCCTGTAATGGTAATATTTTCATCACACAACGCGATCAAACGTATAGCCATACTTATGATTCACCCCGTATAATAAGAACAGTTAAATCTCGTAGACTGAAATCGGCAGGACATATGACACGAATGGGAATGGAAGAGGTGCCTGGAAGGTCCTTGTAGGTAAATCAGAGGGAAAGTGTCCAGTAGGTAGGCCAAGAATGACGTGGGGAAAATAATAATAACCATGATTTGAGTGAAATAAATATTTTAGAGTATGATTGGAAAAAAATTAGCTAAGGATAGTTATGTACGGAGAGCTTATATCCGCGCGGCCACATACCTACGGGTTTGGTGTGCCAGTGAGTTAGTTGGTTTAGATACTTATTATCAAAATAATAATAATAATAATAATAATAATAATAAAATAATAATAATAATAAACTAATAAAATACCAAAAGAACCTAAGATACAAATAAGAGAAGTTAAGAAACGTTGGGAACTTTAAGGTCCAAGTGGTCCTCTGGTCATCATAGTCATCATTCAAATCATATTCCTACTGGAGACGCATCAGGCCTGCAACGTCTATAGCATCTTAACTACTAGCAGCGCATACTCATCCTGCTGATGATAAAAGTTAACTTCCCAAAGGCCTACAAGTCAATATTTTATATACATCATTTTAACAAAGTTGAGGACGACGGCACCTGCCAACAGGTACATTTCAATTTTTAATTTTTATCTTATGATAAATCATATTTGTCATTAGTATGAATGAATGAGTAAATGGTGTTTGTCTTAAATGTTCATACTGTCTTGGAGGTAGCCTGACATTGTGATGATCACTTATCCAAGGAAGCCCTCATTCCTTTCAGTGGTCAAAAAAACATTTTGTGATCCAAAGTTAAAAATCCTTTCCCGACAGAACGGTTCTCTAAGGCTTGGCTGGCGTGAAGCATGTAAAAGTACACGTAAGGAGTGGGTTAAACTAATAGGTGGGAGCAGGTAAGAGATATCATTGGTGAAATACAGAAGCTACTGTTAAAGTGGTATGGACAACATAAGAACTTAGAATATGATGAACCAGGGAGAAGGATATTGGGACGACCTAAAAATAGTTCAACGATTAATATCCAAGAAGCCATGAAAGGAAAGAGATTGCAAGAGAAGGGCCGCTTAGACAGAAGGAAATGAACTTTGGAAACAGAAACAACTCCAATTGAAACAATGTAGGCCTATATAACAATAATAATAATAAATAATAGCTTTATTTTACCTTTCAGGGTTAAGGCCTTAATTCCACTCAATCAAGTAAGATTAATTTACAATAACAACACTTGCAATAGTAGTAGTAATAATAATAATAATAATAATAATAATAATAATATTAATAATAATAATAATAATAATAATAATAATAATAATAATAATAATAATAATAGCTGTATCGAAATAACTCTTTAAAAAAGGGAGGAAAGGAGATTACAAGTATTTGAGAATAAACTAGGTCTACTTAGGAAAATGTTTCGAGCAAAGAGAGATGAACAGACAGGTGAATGGAGAAGACTACATAACAATGAACTATATGGTCTTTATAGGAAGCCAGATATAATAAGAACAGTTAAGTCTCGTAGACTGCGATGGGCAGGACATGTTGCACGTATGGGGAATGAAAGACTTGCATGGAAGCTTCTTGTAGGAAAGCCAGAGGGAAAACGCCCAGTTGGTAGACCAAGAATGAGGTGGGAGATTAACATTAACTATGATTTGAGGGAAGTAGATTATACAGGGAATGATTGGAAAGCATTAGCTCAGGATAAGGTTGTATGGAGAGCTTATGTCCGCGCGGCCATGAACCTACGGGTTCGATAGGGCCAGTGAGTAAGTAAGTAATAATAGCTGTATTTTAAAGACAGATGATCAGACAGGTGAATGGAGAAGATTACTTAACAGTGAGCTACATGATATTTATAGGAAACCAGATAGCCTGCAATAAGAACAAGTAAGTCTTGTAGACTGAAGTGGACAGGACATGTGGCACGAATGGAGAATGAAACAGGGGCATGGAAATTTGTAGGAAAACTAGAGAGAAATCGCCCAGTTGGTTGGCTAAGAATGAGGTGGGAGAACAGCATTGATCGTGATTTAAGGGCAGTAAATTATACAGGGGATATTTGGAAAACATTATCTCATCATAGGGATGTATGGAGAGCTTATGTCCGCGCAGCCATGAACCTACGGGTTCGATAGTGCCAGTGAATTAATTAGTTTAGCTTTATTTTACCTATCAAAATTAAGGTTTTATATACTTATCAATCAAGTTAGATATTTACAATAATAATAATAATAAATTAATATTTACATATGTAAGTAATAAAAATTATTATACTGTAGGTTCTAGCGGACGCAATTTTTGTAAACAAAATCATCGTACAACAATAAATTAAGAAAGGTAAAGACGAGTTCGTTAACCAGCAGTTCAAACCATTACGAGAGAGGAATCACTTGAAGCGAAAATTTAAAAATAATTTCGATTTTTGTAACAAAACTTGGTATGTATCATTGACAACAGATAAATCATCCAAAAATCATAGGAATCCAAGAATTATAAGCGGGGGTTTATCTGAAATCCCTAATTTAAAAATCGCTCTAGAGACCGCCATGTTTGATTTCTAGTAATGCAAATGGATACATACTATTTAATCAACAGAATAATTATATGTTCATGGACACAATAAAAACAGTTTCAGCTTGGTGAGGAATTCGCTTAGTTTACGCATTTCCTACGTGACAGACTTTTGTTATGTCAGATGTTCAATAAGCGCATAAAAAGTTTCTTCATGAGTTTTTAAAAACTGGTAAAAATGGGATTTTTTATACAAATGCTGGTCGTAGTAATGGCATCCAAATAAACATCCCATCTGTGAAGAAAATTATTTTTCCATGAAATTGGACATGAATCATTTTCCTCGCTTTGTCTTCATTTGGATGTAAACTGTGATTCGACTGTTGGAATAGATTAGCTTCCCTACGCTATCCAGACTAAATAGAGATGACTTCATAATCGAAAGCCATTCAGTGATTAATAGACTGACGTATCCACGCAACAAATGAATGATTAGCGCCGCAAGCTAAACAATAGACGGTCGATCTGCCTCGCTCTGCAATTCTGAGAATGAAGAAATGTGTGTGAAGGGTTTATTGTTAAACAACCAGATCTGTTCCCTTCTATTCAATATTGTATCACACACCCCGGCTTAATATTAGTCCCTAGAAACAATTAAAACTATAAATTTAAAAATTTAAATAAATATTGTTGTATTGTTGCTTAGATCAGTTGGAACACAATTCATAATTTGTTAACATGTCTGAAGAAGGTACAGTGTACCGAAACAGCTGTCATTGAATTATATAATAAATATGAAAATCAAATAAAACGTTTTATTTTTATTTAATTAATAATTAAAACTTTTTAAATAAGTATCTTATTTCATAATCATTTAGTATTTTTTCTGTCTATTTTTTTTACATTTAATGCTGAGTTGTACTAATTATACAAGGTATAACCGAATTCCCATTACAGACTTTGAGGACGTTTAATGGGGACCAAGACGATTACGTTTAGCATAGGAACTCATGTCCGGAAACGTACCTTTTCCCGCTACATGCAAAATACCATCACACACGTTACTCTCTCTGACAACTACTTCTTATCATGTGTCCACCTACAAGAAGGGCTCGATGAGACGACCACCGACGTGAACACAGATACGGTACCTCTGTACCATGCTCTGGTACATACGATCACCATTCTTTGGTCCTGCAACATCCGCCACATCCATAGCTAGTGCCAGTAGTTTTTCCTCGGTTACCACAGGGCTTTAGTAAATCAGGGATTTCATGTAACACCGCAGATATTTCTGTCCAACGGATCTGTGCCCCCCGTAAGATATGCGAACTAAAGCCTATTTCCACTTCTGCCTCGGCAAATCCTTTCTCTCCCTGCATTCCTATCTCTCTCTTTTCTGTCTCCCTCTCTTGCACTTGCATTCCAGTGTTGTCAACTCGACTCCAAACTTGCATAATTCAATATTCAAGAGCCATGATACTGGGGGAAGTTTGACAACTACTCGATAAGTTACTGTGGCTGCTGTATGACGTAGTGGAAGGGGAGTGCGGTAAAATGGTGCGAGTATTGACGTGTACTTTTCTGAAAACGATGTCAGCGCTATATGGAGCACAGATCCGTTGGTCCGAGTATAGTAGTCTAGCGGGAGAACGTGTAAGGTCTTTGGCGCCGAAAATTCGGGAGAACTGAACGTGTGTTTTGGTATTTTTCGTGTAGCGGGAAAACTATAAGTTTCCATACACGAGATCTTATGCTAAACGTAACCGTTTTGGACCCCACTACACGTCCTCAAAGTATGTAATGGGAATTTAGTTACACGCTGTATAGATTATACCACTTTCGAGCTAAGCTCCAGTTATAATGTAAACAAATCATATGTATGACTGCATTTTCATTGGCCGAATAATGGTTTTTACTTCTAAGCGCGTAAGAAAATGTAGTTCGCCTCACTCGTAATAAAGGAAACAAAAATATAATTAAATTATCTAGCACATGTCCACATAAGTAATATTATTGTAGAATCTTAAAATATATAATTACAATTTTAACAGAATCGATACTAGTAAAATTCAGGGTAAGTTTCCGTTGAGGTATTAGTTCACAGTAATATAATGTACGGTTAAACTATAAAATAGTTACTTGTAGGTCCGTCTCCTCAACTCAAGTTTTAAAACTCTGTAGGTCTTTCGGGTCTAGTCCCATCATCAGCAGAATGCATTAGGTCCGTTCTTGTTGACCCTTGTTGAAGCACTGACTTAGTTGTGAGAATTTTGTACAGTGGATTCTGTGAACTGGGTGTGTATTCGTTGAGAATCAGGTTGTTGTTGATTTCTCTTAGGATTGCGATTTCCTCCAGTATATTTATCCTCGTCGGAATGTTTTCTCTATGTACTATTGTGAGGGTGTTATCGATGTTATGCATATGGTGTCCAGCCTGAATTACATGTTTTGTGTAACTTGATTTTCCTCCATTATAAATGAAATCTCTGAAATGTTCCTTGAATTTAATGTTGAAGCTTCTGTTAGTTTTCCCAATGTAGAATTTATTGCAATCTGTACATGTTAATTTGTAGATGCCTTTATTGTTCAATTCATCTATTTCTTCGATGTTGTTTATTAAATTGTTTAATTTATTATCAGTTCTGTACGATACATTTATATTCTTATGGAGCTTTTTTAGTGTATTGGCCAATTTTAATGTTTCTTTACCAGTGTATGTGAGAGTATCCATTTCTTGTTATTGTCATTGGATTCTTTTTCAAGTTTGATTATGTTGGTAATGTTGTTTTTTTCTTCTTTTTTGTTTATTTAGGATTTTATTTATTATTTGTTTGTTGTAGTCGTTAATTTTTGTCATGTTTGATATAATTTAATTCCTTATTATAATTGTCTTTATTTAAATGGAGTTTTAACATCCTATTTATTAGACTCTTGAATGTACTTATTTTATGTTGAAAAGGATGTCTCGATTTATTGTTTATAGCTAGGGTGTTGCTTGTCGGTTTTCGATAAATACCAATTTCTATTTTGTTGTTCGTGAAGTGTTTTGTTAGCGTTAGGTCCAAATAGTTTATAATAAGGAATTAAATTATATTCAACACATGGCAAAAATTAACGGCTACAACAAACAAATAATAAATAAAATCCTAAATAAACAAAAAAGAAGAAAAAAACAACATTACCAACATAACCAAACTTCAAAAAGAATCCAATGACAATAACAAGAAATGGATAACTCTCTCATACACACGGGTAAAGAAACATTAAAATTGGCCAACACACTAAAAAAGCTCGTTAAGAATATAAATATATCGTACAGAACTGATAGTAAATTAAACAATTTAATAAACAACATCGAAGAAATAAATGAATTCAACAATAAAGGCACCTACAAATTAACATGTACAGACTGCAATAAATTCTACATTGGGAAAACTAATAGAAGCTTCAACATTAGATTCAAGGAAAATTTCAGAGATTTAATTTATAATGGAGGAAAATCAAGTTACGCAAAACATGTAATTCAGGCTGGACATCATATGCATAACATCGATAACACCCTCACAATAGTACATAGAGAAAAGATTCCGACGAGGATAAATATACTGAAGGAAATCGCAATCCTAAGAGAAATCAACAACAACCTGATTCTCAACGAATACACACCCAGTCCACACAATCATCTGTACAAAATTCTCACAACTAAGTCAGTGCTTCAACAAGGGTCAACAAGAACGGACCTAATGCATTCTGCTGATGATGGGACTAGTCCCGAAAGGCCTACAGAGTTTTAAAACAACTTAAGTTAAGGACGGACCTACAAGGTAACTCTTTTATAGTTTAACCGTACATTATATTACTGTGAATTTTAACAGATAAAATAAGAATTGTAATATTCTTACGCATGCGCAGTGCAGAATGCATTGGGATTTCTGTTGTTTCAAAATGGCAACTTTCTGTAGAATGTGTTAAAACATTGGGATATAAACCGTTTTAAAAGTGGAGAGAAATAAATGATTTTGAATTGTTTCAATCGGTTTAGTGAAAAATATCCTACGTTAGTCATTGAGGATATGGTGAAAATAACGGCATAATTACAGGTGAGTTAGCATGGAGCATATATTCTGCTCATAATAAAATTGCAAATAAATTATTTATATCAACATCATGCGATGGGCAAGACATGTGGCACGAATGGGCAATGAAAGAAGTACATGGAAGCTACTTGTAGGTAAACCAGAGGGAAAGCTCCCAGTTGGTTGACCAAGAATATAATTAACCATAATTTGAGGAATTGTATTACACAAGGGATTGTAAAACATTAGCTCAGGATAGGAATGTATGGAGACTTAAGTCCGCGCGGCCATGAACCCACGGGTTCGATAGTGCCACTTAGTTATTTAGTTATATCGACATCATGGAAAAAGCATAAACCTCTGATTAGGTAGGCCCATATGTAATTTTTGTCATAAATAAATAAAAAATTGAATTTCCTAATTATTGGTACCATCTTACCTTGTATTTAGTCTTATTTCCCTTAAAATACGATGTTGTCTGAGATCAATGTTTCCTTACACAATTCAGTCATATGGCGGGTAAAAGTAGCACTTCGTTTCCCCCAATAGACGGAGTCGGCGGAGTAATACCGTATTCAAGTTTGTTTTTGCACGTTAGTGCGTTTTGTCGTACTTACAGCAATGGAGACCATGATTGAAAGTTAAACTTCCTTCATTTCGGGGTTGCCAACCTAAATAACTATACTATAATAAAATAACTATGCAGTAATATTACATATTAGGAAACCACTGCCCTCTATATATATACTACATACAATGTATATACAGTGCGATCAGTATAGCACTGGACAGCAGACGCAAGGATTTCACTATACACTGCTGACGCACTCGCAGCGGGGAACGGACAGCGTAGACAGCTACACACATTTTCGTAACTATTTTACAAATTGTCTTACTTACTAATTTTATTGAAGCAGGTGCTGGAACTGTTCACCTTCGTTGCCCATACATTTTTGGCACCTATTTATAAAATGTGTTGTACAGATTATGGATTATTGAACGTGGCGGAATTTTTACACCCGGGAATCGTGTTTCAAAAAGTCTTCGTACTTGGCTGGCAGACTGAGTTAACAAATATTGATCATAAATAAATACATGTTGTTCAATAGAAACATCATTAGCCAGTATACAGTTTACACTTTACACGTATACACACGTCATTCAGTTTACACTTATACATGCCTGTTTTATTAAGATACAAATTTTAAAATTGAAATAGCTTATACACACGCCATTCAGTACACAAGGAAAAGCGAGCGAGCACCTTATCCACTCGAAGCATATAATCTGACTGCGATCGTGAAAGCGTGGGATGTGCTTGTATACTGCTGAGTCTGCACACAATCCAAGTCCCGTGTCTGCACGTGTAGGCCTTCGTCACCGCACAGCACAAACCCCGCGTCTGCTGCCCAATGCTATACAGATCGCACTGTACAAAAAATATCCAAAAGGTATTGTTAATATACATTATACGGAACAAATCACTGAATTTTAAATGAACTGAACTTTATTTGAAACAATATAAAATAATAAATATGTACTTGCCGCCATGTTATAACTAATTGGTCTCACGGCCTCCTGTTGTTTCAACTAATAAACATTGCCCACACTGTTAACATTAGTCAGTTGTTTATAATGCACGCAAATATTTCCAATAAATATGTTATTATTTTACTATTATTTATTATTTTGAAAACACCATGATGATAGCGGAGGACAGAACACACTGGTCTGTTTTCTACTTGCCTTGGTGTCACTTTGTTATTTTAATACGTACAATTCATCAACATTTTCCTGTTCGCGGGCATTCCATGCGACAGGAACTTTGGTACTGCCAAGCGTAAGATTCGACATAGGCCTATTGATAGAATCTACACTCCGGATGACTACTGTGAACTGATCAAATCAGCAAGAGAAGTGGGTTATTCTGTTCAGAAAGTGTCATCAGAATAAATTTTGTATTATAAGGCTTGATGGTCAAAATTCTTCAAAAAACATCCAAAAGCACTGACAAACAGTCACAATTTTATATTTCCAAATATCGGCACTTGACAATATTCTTCTACAATGAAGGGCTGTAATATAGCTTCCGAGTACATTGATGGTCCCATGAAAGCTCACCTTCTCCTTCAAAAGCTAAAGTTACTGGATAAGGTTACAACAAAAATTTGGAAGACGTAAAGATGATCATCACATACATACCACAAGAGAAGAGAAAATTCTCTGAGGGCCTGATTAACTGGCCCACTACAAACGCAGCTGATGTTGAATCTGGAGAAGACTATGCAAACCATGAGCCCCTGATATTTTGTTGTTCCATTCATTTAATTTTCTCCAACATGGATTAATATATTGATTAGTATATTAATATGTTAACTAAAGGGCATTTGTTTATGTTTAAAATGTATTAAACAATGTTTCGGCCATTTCTGTAGCATATTTGAAGGCGATGTATTAAATGTACTCCTGTTTATCAATCATTTATTTAATCAGTTGGAAGAAGGAAACAAATCCAGCAACTTTCTTAAATTCTAGAGATCAAAATACAATGCTTGAAAACTCTTTTATTGCTCCTGATAGCTCACAATAACTTCCTAGATTACTGTAAAAGAAAAATTTTGTTTGAATGAAAAATCTATGAATAAGACAGTTTTTTTTTCCATTTTCTGGGCAATATGGGTTGATGGAGTTATTTCCTTTCTCTAACTACCGATTCAATTACAAATACGAATGAGATGCACAAAGAAATTTCTGGAAATGCATTCTATTATGCTTTGCAGTGACTCTTGTTGTCCCAACTCCTTTCAAAAAACGTTAACCTGAAAATATATAAAACTTATTCTCCCAGTTATATGGATGCGAAACATGGACTCTTACTTTAAGGGAGGAAAGAAAATTACGAGTATTTGAGAATAAAATTCTTAGGAAATTTGTTGGACCAAAGAGAGATGAACAGACAGATAAATGGGGAAAACTACATAACAATGAGTTACATGGTATTTATGGGGGCACGCCGTAGCGTAGTGGTTAAGGCACTGAGCTACAAGTCGGAGGGTCGAGGGTTCAAGTCCCGTTGGGGTCAGGATTTTTAAACTGACCCAAACCCTCTGGCGGCACTATGGCCCTGGGGTCGACTCAGCCTCTAAAGGAAATGAGTACCAGACGCTTGTTCTGGAGGTAAAGGCGGCCGTCACGCAGGGCTGACGACCCGGCTGGCATAAAGTGCCGATTGTCTAGAAAAAGTGGGAGCCTTAACCTCCTACTACCCCAAGGGCCTCCGGGCCTGTTGTAGGATCACTTTACTTTACATGGTATTTATAGGAAACCAGATATAATAAGAAAAGTTAAATCTCGTAAACTGCGATGAGCAGGACATGTGGAAGGAATGAAGAATGACGTAAGGGTCATGAACCTACGGTTGAGTCAGTCCCTATGTAGGTCTATCTGAATTCCGCAACTTATTCAAAATTTCCCTAATTTGTAGTTAAGTGCCCATTTTCCATTTATTAATGTATTTCTGCGTGTGGCATGTAGCAGTGCCTACAAAAGGAAAAGGTTAAACAAAGACAGAGAGTGACTCAATTTATTGATACATTGTGTAAAGAAGTGGCGTAACTGAAATAACCTGGAGTTAATTTTATGGATTCGTTCTGGTCCAGTTGCGTAATTGCCTACAAGTTTTAAACATCGGGGAAAATGATAATCTGTCGATAAATTTCTTTAAAAGAGTATTACAACTTTTCCTTGCAGAGATTTTATCAGTACCGTAATCGATAAAGTAATTATGACTTAAACCCCAAGTCTAAAGAAAAGGCTTTTGAAAACACTTCGGAGGCTGCAGGGGTAAGATTTAATCTTCGCCCCGTTATTGAAGTGTGTTAAACTGATTTCAGTATCTTTATCTCTAAATGCGAAGAAAATATTGGATCATTTCCAGAACTGAGAACTACTTGATTTTATATATTTTTATGGAATAGCTGTTTCTTACTGTTAATTAATTGCTGGTGTATGAAACACATTGTTCTAGATTATTCTATAGGACATTAAGAGGTTGATGGCTGAAATTTCTATTTTCTACATGTTTTGAGCTAGAGACTTGATTTTTTGTACAGACATTTACTGCATGGTACGTAATGATGTGTTTAAGTTTCATTCTTGTGAGACATTTATTTTATGAGTTATTAAATATTATATTCAAAAAAATTTGCATATATTATAATTAAATGGATTCCACAATTTTTTTTACAAGACCCCTAAATTATTTATAAAAAACATCATGCATTAGAATTCTTATAATTTGAATAGAAAGGGAGAAAAAAATAATGTTGTACCTCACATGCGTGGAATTACAAAAAAAAATAATTGCATGCATTTTGTTTTTTATTTCTTAAAATACTACCTCAATAATGAAACCCATACACTACTTTGTTACTCATTGTTTTTAGGACATGCAGTAAAACTTTGATTCTTCTAGGACAAAATTTGTGAATTCCATTCAATTTTGAATGTACAAAAATGCAGAGAAAATAAAAGTGTGGAAAAACAAGTTTAAAGATTTGCATGCAATTTAAATACAATATGTAACATACAGGCCTAATCAGCACTTTAGGGCACTTAGAAGCGTCATAGGCCCCTGAAACTTTGCCAACATATACATTAGAGTACAGGCTATTTTTTTAGTACAAAAAAAAACAAAAAATGTCAATTTTGATCTCAAATGGTCAAATTTTCACCCTTCGCCCCCCCTTAAGAATTTATATTATGCCCCATAATTTATATACAGGCTGTTCGGAAAATCCCATTATAAACTTCTCTGACTTGTAGACGGGACTGAGCAGATACGTTTTAAGAACCTTTGTCCGGAA
This sequence comes from Diploptera punctata, assembly GCA_030220185.1. Lineage (NCBI taxonomy): Eukaryota > Metazoa > Arthropoda > Insecta > Blattodea > Blaberidae > Diploptera > Diploptera punctata. The sequence goes on from JASPKZ010000429.1 coordinate 1,981,650, forward strand.
ACGTACCGTTTTCGTCCTGCAGGTACAAGAATTTCGCATTTTTTATCATTTAAACCTCTTACGTCTGCTAAGGATAAATCGATATTAATTTATGGCTGAATTAATTATATTTTCACAACCCAGCATCCACTATTTTCGTGACAGTATCCAATATCAAGGGATAAATAAAGAAACTTCACTTAGTCAGTGTAAGAATAACTGTTTATACACAAACTAAACAAACTTCTCTACTATATTTTAACATTGTGGTAATTAGGCCTACTTATCCACTACAACAGCGTTTCGGTGTGGCGACCACCAAGCTCGTTGCACACATTATACCTGCGAATCATGTTCTTGTACTCTCTCTTCATCTTATTCTTACAGAGAAAATGTGAAGTGTCTTTATTTTTCTATTGACATCGGACATTGTCATAAAATCTGAATGTTGGGTTGTGTAAATGTATTTAATTGGGCCATAAATCATTAAATTGCTATTGACTTATCTCCGGCAGACCCGGGAGAATTAAACGCTTCGACTAAAGACCATGCATCGTATTCATACAGATAAACAATATTTACAATTTTTGTATCTGAGGATCTATGTTTTTATTAGAGACTAGTTAATACCCGCTGTGTGCTGCTACACCTAAATAAATGAAAATGTGTTTTTACGTTTAGTTCAATAAGTAAAAAGAAAAATAATTATAAATTTGCTCTCTTCGTTATTGTATCTAAAACAGCAATAAACTAATTAATTCTATTTCCAAATTTTATTTCATACAATCCAAATCTTAATATATAAAAATTTCGTGTCACGTTGTTTGTCCGCGATGGAATCCTGAACTACCGAACCGATTTTGATAAAATTTTGCAGACTATGTGCAGTTTGATCCAACTTCAGACTTAGGGTAGTTTATAACTAAATATATAGTCGCATTATTTTTTTATTGCAAAGTATTTGTTTATTATTTAACAAAGAGTTATAATTATCTGTGAGTTCCATACGAATCTAACAGATGGCGGTGTAATTATCTGTGAGTTCCATACGATTCTAACAGATGGCGGTGTAAGGTAATTTGGTAAGGTAATTGGTTTATTATTTAACAAAGAGAGATCCAGATGACTGTGCTTTTTGTTGCAACTGCGAATTTCAATTGAATTACAAATATTGATTATTTCATAATTTAAGTGTGTTCAGTGTTTATTTTATTTTCAATATTATTAATTTCGTGTATAAGTATTAGTTTTAAGTAATCTGCCTGAAAGACAGCAACTTAATTTAAATTTTTAACGTATACCTTAGCCACAGCAACGCGTGGCCGGGACTTAAATTTGCTCTCTTCGTTATTGCGTCTAAAACAACAATAAACTAATTAATACTGTTTCCAAATTTCCTTTCATACAATCCAAATAGTAAATAAAATTTCATCTTCCAAAATTTATTATTCAAGCAATCACTGTAAGTAAAGCCATATTGTAATTATTTTTAGATACAACGTGCTGACTACCTGGCGTTGCCCGCGAATCTACGTATCCCGATGTACTTGGCATAAATGAGCTGAAACACAAAATTCGTTATATAAGAAGTCCGTCCGTGCGCTGCTACGCTTGCCCCGGAATCTACTTATCCTGATCTTCTTGGCATCAATGAAAGACAAAAATGGTTATTGTGAGTTATCGGTAAAAAATAAACATATGCTGTCGCGGACTTTTTCGTAGAGGTTTTTGAGATATTGAATTCTGTGTATATTAATGTTGTGTATTTCTTATGGTTTAGGTAGCGTACGTCATTTAAGCGTCAAAATAGGGACCTTTATTTCACTTTTTCACTACAAAGGATGATTTTTAGGGGTGAAGGGGTTGAGTATTACAACTATCTTATAGCCTATGTTCATCTCGGGAAACTCCTAAACATTTTGCAAAAAGCCCCATCACAATCGTATCAACGGTATGGCCGCGCATAAAGTACGAACGAACAAACAAACATTAATTTTTATATATTAGACTAGCGTACCCGGCAGACGTTGTCCTGCCCGAACGTTCAATTCGCATGTCATGGACGGACAATAAAAATATGTTACTTTTTTACCATAAAATTCAGCAATTAGGACATAATTAGATATTATTAAATAAGTTCGCAAGAAAACCTCTTACAGCCTTCTGTTGTAGCTCAAGAAGTGTGAATAATGACGACACATAGTCATGAACATTAGAATTATTAATAAGTGTAAAGCACAAAATATGCATGATTAGTAAATAGTTTATCTTGCTCACTTGTCACTCAGTTGGGTCAGGGATGATTGTCTGTTCTCGCACCATATGGCGTGGTATCTGTCACACTTTTTCCCGCATCACTCGCACTTACACTCGTTCGTCGGTTGGTGATATGTCTTGGTCTTACACACTTTGAAGTGGAAACCGTGCGTCGCTAGTCTTGTCACAGCGTGTCGAAGGTCATACAGGGGTTCCATCCAGTCTTTGTGTACCATCGCGTCCATGCAAAAGAAGTCATCCCATATCTCTCTGCGCTTCCTTTGCATGTCTTTCAGTAGTTTCTCATAGTTGGGGGTGGATTGCAGTAGAAGCTGTTGTCTCAAGTCCTCCACCAATGGTAACTCTCCTGTCAGTACATACGCTAGGCGTGAGGGTGTGAACTTCGATAGGCCCAGAGCTCGTTTCAGGTACGTGCTTTTAATTTTTTCTAGGTCTACTAGATTCTGGTAACTTAGGTGCGTCCATATATTTTCTAGTCCATAAGTTGCTACCGGGACTATTTTCAGCTGAAAGAGTTTCAATGCTGTCTGTAGTGACATCTCCCGGAGGTGCCTAATGTCGCTCATTGCTCTTACTGCAGCATTCTGTCTGTCTTTAATATGTGCTGTGAACGTTGTCCCTGTCGTCTGCATCGTTACTCCAAGGTATTTGAACTGTTTTACTGATGTCAAGTTTTTCCCTTTGTATGTTAGGTGTGCCTCTTTACCTCCTTTTCTGAAGGTCGTTGTAACTGTCTTTGATTCATTGAGAGTTAGGTCATTTCTTTCTGCCCAGTCCGCTACACCGTTGAAGGCTTTCTGTAAGTCCCCAAGACTTGTGGATGACAGAGCCATGTCGTCTGCATAGAGGTAGATATTTTACGTTTGTTGGGATTGTTCTTGTGACGTCAGCTGTGGCCAGGGTGAACAATAATGGGCTGAGTGGGTCCCCTTGTAGGACGCCGTTTCGTCTGTTGTATTTCTTTGGAGTTGGTGATATTATCCGATATTTCGATGCAGTTGTTGCTTAGTAGATTTCTGACGAAGTTTCAATTCGTGGTGGTTTCTTCCTAGCAGGTCTTCTATTTTGTCGATTAAGGTCTGTCTGTTTACCATTGTCGAATGCCTTAGAAAAGATCCAGGAAGGCGGCATACAATTTTCCACCCGGTCTCCTTAGGGCATTCCTTTTCAATTAATTTTTGTTCGATTTGCAAGCAACCGATCGCCTGATATAGCTGATCTTCCCTTCCGGAAGCCGAGTTGTTCTTCTGGTATTTGCGATTCTACTGCCTTTGTGATGCGGTCACATAGTAGTCTGTTGAGTAGCTTTAGTACTACTGACTCCAGGGCAATTCCTCTATACGAGTTCGGGTCGCCGCTGTCTCCCTTCCCTTTGTACAGCATTTTTACTGTCGCCTTTCTCCACGATTCTGGTATAGTGCCCTGGCGTAGGCAAGCGTTGAATAGAGTCGTTATGCATTTTCCTAATTTTTCGATGGAGTATTTCAGGTGCTCATTGAATATAAGATCGGGGCCGCATGCCTTGTTATTCTTCGATGCCTTTATGGCTGATATCACCTCAACTTCTGTGAAAAGCTCTGGGTCTTCTAGGATGTCGTTTGCTGGCCTTGGTGTGGGGCGGGTCTCCTTGTTTTGTAGAAATTTCGTTAGGTGAGCTTCCCATGTTTCCATCGATATATTTCTTGGGTATTTAGGCTTTATAGGTTGGAGTGCCTTGTATGGGTTGGCTTCTGCCTCTTCTACGAGTTTCTTTTCTATTTCCTTTTGAAAAATTGTCTTTGTCGATTTGATTATTTGTTTGTATTTTTTTCTGTTGATGTGATATACTTGTAGGTTTTCGTATGTCGGGGTTTTCCGTGCTGTATGCAGCGTTTCTAGGGCCAATCTGCGGGCCTTATAACAAGTTTCGTTGAACCATCTCTTCGCCTTTCTTGGTCTGTTTATTAGCGGTTCTGCTGCTTGACTTACTATCCTTCCTATCTGGCGTGTTGCCTCGTCTAATTTTCCCTCTACGATTTGCAATTGTATCTCGTTGATGCTTTGTTGGCTTATGAGTTCTGTGTTTATTTTCCTAGATACTCTCTGCTGTGGCTTGGTTGGGTTCGTCTTCTTCTTTTGCAATTCACATGTGGTTATAACTTGTAGGTGTTTCTTCAGTGGTTCATCACTGACTTCTTGTGATTTGATTGTAATATCCTTCAGGTTTGTGAAGACTAGATCAATGGCGCTTGCTCCGTTCGGGCACAGGTAGGTTATCTGATTCCTATCGTTCACGATGGTTAGCCCTTCTTGTTCTAGATATTCCATTACTTGTGTAGTTTTTAGGGATAGCTTGTCTGTCCGGCAATTTAGATCCCCTGCTAGTATCAGTGGCTCTTTTGATGTTGTCTTTGCCAGTGCAGTTGAAATTTCTCCTATTATGTCGCTGGCAGTCATGTCCGGTTGGAAATATACACCCATGAGTGTACACAGCCTAGTAGCTACCAATAATATGTTGTCTGTCTGATGTACGTTAGAATTGTACCCTCCTTTGCAGATAAGTTAAGAACCGTCATATAACAATTATATCAGAGTGAAAAAAAAGATAAATTGATGAGAGTCAGTCAAAACAGTTTTTTTTTTCCCCCAGCTAGATTTTATTTCTGACCCACTGTGCACCGGTCCCATACTGGCCGACATTCCATGAGAAAAAAATGTTCCCCCATAGAGACTCGAACCAGTGTAAGTCCCGTAGCTCTGCGCCAAGACTTCTTGCCTTAACCACTCGGCTAGGGCGCGAGACTCTTGGTATCAATGAAAGACAAAAATGGTTATTGTGAGTTATCCATAAGAGATAGGGGACTCTTGGTATCAATAAAAGACAAAAATGGTTTTTGTGAGTTATCCATAAGAGATAAACATATGTTGTCGGGGACTTTTTTGTAGAGGGTTTTGAGATATTCAATTCTGCGTACATTAATTTTGTGTATTTCTTATGGTTTAGGCAGCGTAAGCCATTTAAGTGTCCAAAGAGCTACTTTTTTCGCGTTTTCCACTACAAAGGTCGATTTTAAGGGTGTAGGAGTTGAGTATCACAACTCTCTTATAGCCTATGTTCATCCCGGGAATCTCCTGAACATTTTGCAAAAAACCCCATCACAATCCGATCAACGGTATGGCCGCGCATAAAGTACGAACAAACAAACATACAAACAAACAAACATTAATTTTTATATATAAGATTACTGCTGATCTAGGGCACAGATACTGTTGTCTTGCAGTTAGTCATTGGTTTCATAAATACTAGAGGAAGAAAACTTTGTTAAAAAATCACTATGTTCTCCTAAGTAAGGGCTGATGTATTGAGACCAATTTCATGTTCATTAACAAAAAATACCGAAGTTAAAAAAGCCTGAACGATTGAACACACACACGTAATACCGTATAGATCTATATTTCATTTCTCTTCCAACAAATTTATTATCGCTATCGAACACGGAGGTGCATTACCGCACGAGCATAAGTTCTCCATATGCAATCCTATTCTGAGCTAACGTTTTCCAATAATTCTTATAATTAGCTTCCTTCAAGTCATGATGAATGTTATTCTCCCATCTCATTCTTAGTCTACTTTGCTGGACTCTTTGGCACTTGAAGTTTCCATGCCCCTCTTTCATTCCCCAACCGTGCTACATGTCCTACTACGACACTTAACTGTTTCTGGTTTCCCGTTCTTCTTGATTAGCAATGTAATCTTTCAAGCCGGCGAGTATGTTTGAAGACTTAACTACGAAATTCACTATATCCATGTCTAATGCATCCACTAAGGCCCTCCAGTGCAGTGGTCCTTATTAAAAAAAACTAACTGAATCCATTTCAAATCTCCAGTTCCCTAAGCTCCATCCGAATATTATCCTCCTGTATAGACTTAAGTGGCACAACAAGGATTTCCCAACAAAAACCTGAAAGCATTTCTAATGTCACCCTTTCCAGCGATATGACCTGCATATCTCAATATCTTAGATTTAATGACCAACCTCATGAGGTCCCGGGTTCGATTCCCGGTCTAACCATAGGATCTATTCCTTAAAGGGGATTATTCCTGTGGTTGTCCATGGTCTGTAATTTAAGTGAAGTTTAGGTTAAGAACTCTATTGGCGCGGAATTATCATATAATCGGAGTAACGTAACTCTGCTTCTAGGCGCCCCAACTTCAGAAGTGGGTTACAATTAAGCCAACGCCAGGAGAGAACACGAGAAATGTCGAAATAACAACCTGGGGCATTGAATATAGGCCTATATATCTTAGATTTAATAATCGTGACAGTATTAGGGAAACAATATGAATTGTGAATTTCCACATGGCGCAGCTTCATTCTTATCCCTTATGGAACCAAATATTATTTTAGGATCCTATTTTCAAATAATTTTAGCTTTCTTTATTCTTTTAATATTAGAGATCAAGTTTCATACTCGTTGAGTAACTTTTATGCAAGATTATAATGTTGGCGATTCTCCAATGAATGTATACATTGATGTTGAACTCGTTAAAAGATGATGACTTCAAAATCCCAGTTAGTAAACACCACACTCAAAGGGGCGACAAGGTATTTTCCGGATTGTAAGTAATACGTGTACCGAGTTTGATTGAATTTGCTCCATGCGTCCAGAGTTAAGTAAAAAAAATATTAATTTACATTTCACTCTCCTGGTTAATTTTTCACCATTGCAGCCGCTTTTTTATGTAGTATATGTGTACCAAGTTTCGTTTAAATTGGTACAAGTATTCGAGAGTTATGCTGACACGCACACACACACACACACACATATATGTATAATTTATAGTATTCTGCCCTAGGACAGGTCTTTCACTGCAATCATAGTATTTTCATGTTATGCTTTGCTAGGGAATTCTAGGAGTCTTAGCTTCCCGTTGCTTTCCACCGTGGATGATGATGATGGTGATGGTCAGATGATGTGCGGGAATCATTTGGGCCTCAAAACTTCCTGACATTTGTCTTACAGGTGAGGAAAACCCCGAAAAAATCTCACTCGGGAAGCTTGTCTCGACCGGGAATAGAATTACTCTTTCTACTCTAGCCAAGATAACATTTCAAATACTGGAATTAATGTGGTCTGATTCATCTTTAGAGAATGAAGAAGGCTTATAACTCAATGTTAATAAGCTGTTAGTTTATGCTGGTGATGTATGTTAATATTAGGCAATGGCGAGGAGGTACTAAAGGCCAACGTGCACACACTACTGAGTAACACTAAGAAATTGGGGCTGAAAGTATACATCAATGAAACTAAATATAGGTCACGTTTATAAAAACATTGGAAACGTGTCCACAAATATAGTATCATACTTTTAACTACTACTACGTCACTTTGGATAATCGTATCAAAATGATATTGTGACAATCAAAAGAGAAACTCAAAAGATTTTGTGCATGTTAACAATGTCAACAATGGAGAATAATGGACAACAATATAGAAAATAAACTAAATTTAATCATGTTTTTTGTTGTCGATATGGGTTCATTGTTGGATATTTAGCAGACACCGATGTCTCCAGCGTCACTCGTGGGGGCCACATTCAATGTCTATGAGGTATAGCAAAAACGTTTTGAGTTTCTCTTTTGATTGTCACCAATTTCATTTAGATACGATTGCCCAAAGCAACGTAGTAGTAGTTTAAAGTATGATTCTATAATGGAAATGGAAAACTGATGAGCAGGGCTAGAATTTTTATGTAATAAAGGTAAGATTGCAATGCAGATAGTATATATTATTCAACTGTTTGTATGTGAAACCAAAACATAAGACTGAACTCTTCACTTCTCATTATACTATTCAACTGTTTGAGTGTGAAACAAAGACAAAAGATAGTCATAAGTCTAACTTCTCATTATGAATGTCACAATCTTAAATATTAGTACATAAAAATCCCAGCGTACTGATGACAAATGAGGGAAATTTTCACGAACTGGCTGATGTTAAATATCTAAAAACAATAATTACAAACAGGAATAAGGTTGCATAATAAACATATGCTTACTTCTGTGAATGCGTGCTATTATGAATTACAGGGACTATTTCCATCCCAACTTACAATAAATTGAGAATATAGGCCTATAAAACCGTTATTATCCAATTTATATGGACGTGAAACATGGACTCCTACTTCAAGGCAGGAGAAAAAATTACTAGTATTTGAGAATAAAGTTTTAGGAACATGTTTGGATCAAATAGTTATGAACAGATAGTCAAAAGGAGGAGACTGCATAACAGTGAGCTACATGATCTTTTTGAGAAACCAGATATGATATGAACAGTTTAGTCCCTTAGATAGTGATGGGCAGGACATGTGGCACGAATGGGAAATGAATGAGGGGCATGGAAACTCCTTGTAGAATACCCAGAAGGAAATCGCCTAGTTGGTAGACCAAGAATGAGGTAGTAGAATAGCATTAACCATGTTTGAGGGAAGTAGATTATACAGGGGATGATTGAAAAAACATTAGCTTAGGATAGGGATGTGTGGAGAGCTTATGTCCGCGCGAACTTGAACTTATGGGTTCGATAGTGCCAGTAAGGTAGTTCATACATTTAGGTTGCAATATTTTTTGGAACTAAACTCGTCTCATAGCAGATAAATAAGGATCGAGACTCATAGCAGATAAATAAGGATCGAGATTGTTAACAAACAACATCGGACTATTAAGTGTGGAAGTTCGCCTGAAAAATATGTATTTAGGTAGAAAAAAGTCCACCGCTATGCTCTCGAGATAGCGGGCTGCCTTGTCAGGCAGCGGGCCCAGGTTCGATCCCCGGTCGGGACATGTTTCCTGAGTGAGTTTTTTTTCAGGGTTTTCCCTCACTTGTAAGACAAATGTCAGGAAACGTTTAAGTCCCATACTGTCCCCGAACATCATATGGCCATCATTATCATCATTCATATTCGTTGTAGATTAAACTTAGGATTAAGGACTCTCCTGGCGCACCAGTATCTTCATCATCATCACCACCAATCGTATCATCGGGGCAGCCGTAACCACGCCTTCCAGATGCCCGAACCTCAGAAGTAGGTTTACAACTACGCCAATACCAGGAGAGAAAACGATAAATGTCGAAATGACAACCTGGAGCATTGAATAATTGTTTAATATAATTTTAGAATTCAAAAACATAAAATATAAACTAATGGGAAAAATACGATAATGAAAGGTTAAAAACACAAAACATTTACCAATTCGTAAAAATAGGCATTTTAGGCATCCAGGTGATATAATTTTTATACATAAAACTTCAGCCTTCGTTTCTTTGCGATTTATAAATTTCTAAATCCCTCAACCGATCTCCATAAAAATGTGTACATGTTTTCAAGTACGCCGAGTGTTTAGCCGCTATCTACTATGCACTAAAACCATTAGGTGTAGGGGTTCACCTGAAACGAAAATTAAAAAATCGCTCTTTCGGTCGAAATTTTCGATATTTCACAACGAAAGTCAGTATATACTATTAAAATAAACCGAGGTAGATATTATGCAAAACTCATCGAAATCTGATTATTATAACTAGGGGATTACCTGAAATCTGAAAATAAGAATCGACTCTAGTAAACCGCCATATTTGGTTCGTCGCAATATGAAACTTTCTGCATATACATTTTCAGGTACGGCGAGTGTTTAGCTGCTGTTATGTTCTAAAAACATAAGGTGTAGGAGTTTACCTGAAACTAACATTTAAAAATCATGTCATTTATTTAGGCGTAACAGCGCACGCCTGGCATTTGCTAGTTTTTCATAAAACTTGTTTCTGTATAACTGGTTTTATTTATTGTTTCGAGAAAAATAGGATTCTTCTTCTTCGTGACGGTTTAGGCTTTTTGCTAGCCTGTTCCGGCTCCAAATTTCCATATTTTCTTTGGTCTTCCCAAACTTCTTCCTCATCTTGATGAATAGTTATATGCTGATCTTGGTATCCTGTTCTCAGTCATATTTGCTACGTGTTCTTTCCAGTCTGTTCTGTTTTTCACTATCGTATTTAATTCCTCTACTTTTAGTTGCCGTCTTATTTCTGTGTTGTGTTTTTTGTCTGTTCTTAGATATCCTGTATTGGTCTGACGAATTTCATTTCAGCAGCTTGTATTCTGGCAGATTGTTGTGTTGTCACTGTCTAGGTTTCGGAACCGAAGTAATAATAGGAACTGCCATTGTCTTGTATAATTTAATTATAGAGTATTTTCTGGGTTTATTTTTCAAAGTTCTTTTTAATGCTCCTATTACGTAATTAAAGTTATTTAGCTTGTTTTTATATCTGTATCCGTTGTGTTTGACATTTCGCAATCTTGGAAGTTATATGTCCCGCGCCGTAGCCGAGCGGTTAAGGTAGGAAGCCTTGGCGCAGAGCTATGGGACTTGCGCTGGTTCGAGTCTCCATGAGGGAAGAAATTTTCTCATGGTATTTCGGCCAGTATGGGACCGGTGCCCACCCAGCATCGTGAGGCAATTAGGTAGCTACAATAAGTAGCGGCTCCAGGTTGAGGAACCAGCCATAACGGCTGGGGGACTCGACATGCTAACCACATGTCACCCCTATACTGGCTGTTGATCATCTACCTCTGTGATTGACACATGTGGATGTGAAGGGCCAGCAGCCGGCTGGTAAAAGGGCAACCGCTGAAAAGTGGAAAGACCCTGAATCGGATCGGAAGTTATCTTTTGTCACTTGTTCTATTGGTTTATTGTCTAATATTATCTTTGTCCGAAATGGCTGAGCGCCCTTGAAAGCCATTGTTTTTTTTCTGAAGATATTTCCATGTTATTTTTTTTTATATTTCGTTTAGTTTATATAGCATTATTTGTAATAGAATGCTTTAAGGTGGCAGCTCCGCCAAAGGACTAATCCTGGAGAACGTTAGTTCCGTACTCAGGGAACATTTTAAATTGCTTACAAGCTCCAGAGAGAAAAATAGGCATAAAACCTAAAATACGAAATCTAGTAATCACTAGGGCTGAAAAAAAGCATCGGTATCAGGATAGTAACTAATTTCTACACACACTGGTTACAAAATGTATGTCTTTGTCGAGCGTCTCCACTGCCTACTCGGAGCGAAGAGTGTGTATGTTCGACTCTCCTCAATAATAGACCTGTTTACGTGACGTGTGGCTGTATCAGAATGCCGAAACAAAAATTTTGCAAAGACAAGTCAACGTGCAGATTGTAAACATAGCGGTCTAAGTACGATGCAGCCTAGCCTATAACCAATACTTTTTTCAGCCCTAGTAATCACATAATCATCTTCAATCACAAAACCTTGAGAGTGAAAAAATTGACATAATTGAGTTAATTACGTTATAGCCATATAGCTCTTTATAATTTGCAACCTCAGATTATGAAAGCTTTTGTGTGTGTGTGTGTGCGTGCGTGCGTGCGTGCGCGCGCGCGCGTGTATGTAATTAATTAACAAACATTCGGTCAGGCTGAACTGGGGCATAAAAAAGTATCAGACTGAACTGAACAGCCACTCAGCGTGTTTCTCTTCTAATTAATATTTCAAAGCGCTCAAAATAAATAATGCTACAACTACATGACGATAAAATATTCTATAAAACACATTTACATTTATAATACGCTAATTCACATCATTTCACAAGCAACACAAATATCTACTGCGATACTTTGAGCACCTACTTCTGAGGACGTAGACTACACAATTATAATATTTATTTAAACTGGAAGAGTTATAGCCTTAACATCTCTTCTACTTAAAGAGTCAAAAATATTATATCTAAAAAATACATAAGAGCTTCTATCTCTATCTCTCTCTTACTTTCTCTATATCTCTCAATCTCCTTCTACTTTCTTTCTCCATTTACAGGGTGTATCAAAAAGGATGGCGCAAACTTACATGGTTGAAAGTACACGATAATAGAAGCAACAATGTCCCAGTAAACATGGGTCCGGAAACGAGCCGTTTGTGAGATAATTACAAATGTATGGTTACAAGCCGACACTGACTTCATTGTAAACAGCATCCTAGTTAGTACAAATTAATTTGAATTTAGACTTTACTATTAGTTTTTCATCTCATTTAGTTCATATTTCACAGTTCACCTCCTTTAACAGGTAACCCATTAGTGAAGTTAACTTTGTTCCTAGAGTGAACTTCTCATCGAGTTTCCTGAAGAGAGCTGTATTGCTTCCAACACCATATCCTCAACCTCAGGCGTAATGCGAGCAGCCCTACCTACTGCTCTGCCGTGTAAAACCCCCATTTTCTCTCAGGCGCTGATGGACCCTTGTAAATGTACGACTTTCGGGGTGTCTTCGATCAGGATATGTTTCTTGGTACAAGCGTGCAGCCTCCCGTGCATTGCCATTAGCCCTACCGTACATGAAATGCATATCCGCATACTCTTCGTTACTGTAAGGTTCCATTGTAACTACAACACAGCACAAGTGGCACTCCTCAGACGAGACGGATACCTTTTGAGACTGTGTACTGTATCCGTCCTGTACGTTCTGCGTGTATGGTTTGATTACAACTCCACCTCTCGGCAATGTTCAGTTTTGTAAACAAAGAATATAGGACGGCTTCAAGGAGTAAACCGTACGATGTTACAAACAATGACGTCAGTAGCGACTTGTAACCATACATTCGTAATTATCTCGCAAACGGCTCGTTTGCGGACCCGTGTTTACTGGGTCATTGTTGCTTCTATTATCGTGTACTTTCAACCATGTAAGTTTGCGCCATCCTTTTTTATACACCCTGTATATCTCTATCTATAACGCGCTCTTATTTCTATCTCTTTCTATCTTCCAGGGAAACGAAAGGAATTTTAAGTACAAAAATAGATTATTTATGAAGATCAGCTGGAAAATAAATAAATAAATAAAGGAAATTATTGGTGTACAAAAGAAGCAGTTCATCATGTACATTATAAAAAAGAAAAGATTACAGTGGTATGGCAATGTTAAAAGAATGTCAGAGCAATGATTACCTAAATTATACAATAATATATAATGCGTAGACAATAATTTTCAGTTATGCATTACTTATTTTCACAGAAGTCCGAAACTTTTTTTTTAAAACCTTGTATCAGAAATTTATTTTCTCCAATTTAACAGATATATATATATATATATATAATCCGTAAACCAGCAAAATGGGACCATAAATCATATTTTATGAGGAATTCGCTAAGTGCACGCAATTTCTTACCTTTTCAATCTTTAGTATCATTTCGTACTACTTTAAACGTTTTTGCAACGATATTACACAATTCTTTACTATTGTTAAATATTTTTCTACGTACAGAAATCTTCGGATTCATCCCTTATGTGCATCCGTAAACGCTTAAACAAACTTTCCCTAGATGATAGAAATATCTGTGAAATCGGAATCTCCAACATTCAAAAATATAAGTCTATTTTAAGAAATGGATGTTTACTCATTTCATTTTGTTAGGTTCCGATGGGACAAGTTAGTGTACATCAGAATATTTTACACTTCATTAAATAATATTTATGTGATTTTGTTAGGTTAGGAAAGGGGAAGTTGGTATAGGCCTACATCTCGTTCTTATAAACGTGTTTGGGAATTTATTGCTCAAGGTTGGTCAAACCGATTTCACACATATCTGCCATCTAACGAACGTTTCTTCAAGCGTTCGTCCATGCGCACTGTGAGATTGTTCGTCGAGGTAATCTAAAACTTTTTACATTCTTGCGTGACGGAACTTACTGGTACCTGAAAAGTTAAATTCAGTTAGACGACGATATAATAGTAGACAATTTAAATAACAACCTAGTATTGGAAGTTGTGTGGTAATATAATATTGCATCCGGTCCCCCAGCTTTATTCTTCTAACCAAGTTTGTTTAGGAAAAAAGCTGCATTAAGTCCATTGATGTTACAGTTTACGCACAAGAATGGAACGGGTATCACAGACCGCCGTCTGCTCGTTGTTGCCGGTTTATTTTATATACCGGTAACTAAAATCTTGATACAGCTACTTGCTCAAGATTTTGGCTTGTGACTGTACGGTCACAAGGAAGGACCCAATAAGGCATCTAAGATATTACTAGGATGGTGAGATGGGGAAATATTGTTTAGAGCCTATTTATTCAGGCTTAAGCATCTTTTACGAGCTTGAAAATAATCTTCAGACCCGGGACCCACGGCTTAAAGTCCCTCCCAGAGGACTTGCTCCTTGGATTTTTCCATTCTAAAAACAATCCATCGACCCCAGCCGGCTTTAAAGTCGCGACCTTCGGGACCAGAGACAAGGAACATTACCATTAGTTCACTGCGGCAGAGTTTATAATTTAATATAATAACATTTTATTTTCAAATTCAATGTCACGAGTTTTCATTACAACGTTCTGATATTCTCTCCTGGCATTCACGTTATTGTAACCTACTTCTGAGGCCTCAAGCAAAATTTACCGAATTTTCCCGTCCTAGTACTACCTTGGTTTCCTAGATGTCAGTATGAGGCGGAACGCTGACCACGGACCACTCAAAATGGCATCTATACGAAAACAAGTGTAACTAAATTAATATGGCTCAAATTCTTCCCTGTAAGGGGAGAGCGCCTAAATCTCTGTAAAGGGAAAACATAGGCTTACAATACAATACAATTACTATTATTGTAATATTTAACATATAACGTTTCGTGTGCTCATGCCATTTTAATTTTTTTAATCTGTTATAATTTATGTAGGCCCTATGGTATATATAATTTTATTGTGAACTTGTATTTGTAACGGGCTTCCAATATAAACCCGGACCGGCCTCACGGGGTTTCACCCGTCAGGCAGCACTCTCTCTCCTCGTCCGCATTTCAGTCTGCCAGCCGCTCGTCCTTGAACTAGTCAGTTTACTATCGTTCGACAAGATGAGACGTCAGCTGACATTAGAGCAGCGCATTTATGTGTGTAAATGTTATTATAAATACGAATCAGCTCGCCACGTTCGCGAGGAATTTATTCGGAACTTCCGTGGACAATTACCTCCTTCCAGATCGACAATCCACGATCTTGTGACTAAATTTGAGACCACTGGTTCAGTACAAAATAAGAAACACACGCGAAGAAGAGAAATCATATGGGTGATTTCAACGAGATTCTGCTACTGCTCATACAGCAGAGGAGTCCATGAATAAAATTAGGGAAGTGTTTGAAGATAGAGTGATTAGTGCTGGTGTATGTCCCCCTCGCTCCCCAGATCTAACAGTGTGTGATTTTTATTTGTGGGGTAGCCTGAAAGACAAAGTGTACAAAACAAATCCGCACACATTGGAAGAACTGAAGAACAACATAAGAAATGAAATCAGAACTTGACAGTGCCCGAACTACAGCGTGTTAATCTAAATGTGTTTACTCGGTATAATGCCTGTTTAACTGCGGGAGGACAACATTTCCAGCATTTACTATAAGGTAAGAAACAGTTCAAGGACGGGTGGCAGGCAGGGTGAATTGCGGGAGGAAGAGACAGCACTGCGTGCCGGGTGAAACTCCGTGAGGCCGGTCCGGTTTTATATTGAAAGCCCTGTATATTTTGCTGGTTGAATGGAAGACATGAACTTATGGCCTTATCTTTTCCAGAACAAATAAAGCGTTATTATTATTATTTTATTATTATTTATTATGAATTATTATTATTATATTAGTATTTTATTATTATTATTATTATTTATTTTATTATTAAATTATTATTATTAATATTATTATTATTATTATTATTATTATTATTATTATTATTATTATTATTATTATTATTATTATTCTTATTACTAAAAACTTCTAAATTTCAATCAACAAAACTGAGTAAATAACTTTGGTCAGCGTTTTCTGCTACTGTCATGAGGCCCCGGTCAACCTAGATTATTTTTCCTTAAAGGAAATCATTCCTGTGGTTGTCCATGGTCTGGAATTTAGGTTTAAGTTTAGGTTAAGAACCCTCCATAGATCATTTATCACCCATCATATCATCGGGGAACGTAACTCCGCTCCCCTCAGGTGCCCCAACTTCAGAAGGGGTTACAATTAAGCCAATGCCAAGAGAGAACACCAGAAATGTCGGAATGACAACCTGGGGCATTGAATAAAAAATATAACTTTATATGGAAAACATCCAATTAGAGGCAAGATTGTTCAGAATAATGTGCCAATAGAGCAAGTTCATATATTCAATGATTCAAGACATTAAATAAGCTGTAAAATAAATATTTAATTAAAAATAAATGTATCAGCATTTCAAAATATATGTGACACAATTTATAACTTCGAAAAAAACACTTCCGAAACAATCTGCTAAAATGTTACAGTACCTGCAGGGTCGTACGGAAGTAAAACGATGTGGACGTTAATCTAAAAAAGAACTGCATACCAATACAAGATGTAGGAATGACATTTTGAGAACAGTGGCTGTTAATAAATTAATGGAATAGAAAAGAATGACTAAATAATGGAAGAATTAAATATTTTAACTTGAATGGAAGAAAAAGTTGAAAGTAAGACAAAATGGACAATCAATAGATAATATAGCAAAGATGCACTAATACACAAAGGAGAAGTCAAGGGCGATCATTGACAAGATAGTATGGATCAGAACATATAGTATTTTTTGGGCCCGAACGGGAATAAATCACTAACCTCTGAAGTACAAAATGAACAACGATGGGATCCAGTGCACCAGATAATAAATTATCAACTAATCCCAAAAAACGCCTAACAAAACACCGACCAATTTTGTAAGAAGTGAGTATGGACAAGAATAGAGATTCTGTAACTGAGAACGTACGAAAAAAATTCTTTTAATTTATTTGCATATTACTTTAGGCTACGTTAAATATATCGTAGAATGTTGCAACAGGTAATAGTATGCTGCCATCTATCGATAAGAACTTCGAAAAGCTATTGGGAACCAATATATATATATATATATATATATATATATATATATATGGAATGATAAGAAAAATAAATGCCTGGACGGGATTCGAACTTATCATTCCATATTAAGCTTGCATTGCTCAATGTTAAACATTTAATTATAACATATATATATATATATATATATATATATATAAATGTTTCCCCATTACTAATGAATTACATGCAGTGTTTTTAAGAAGCGTTAAAAAACGTTCAAATTAGTACAGAATGTTAGCAAAATGAAACTGTAAAAATAAAATGATATAAAAAATATTTAAATAACTTAATGGGCTATGAAATAACTAAATAATAATAAAAAATCACAGGAGAATGTTTAAACCTAAATTTGTCCTAAATTCCAGACCACGGGCGACAACCCTTTAAGAAAAAAAATCACCTGTAACTCGATCGGGAATCGAACTTGGGACCTCACGGACTGCAGTCAGGAGTGCTGACCATGAGGCTTATTAATATTTTGCGGCAAAAATATTACATACATATTTTAAAATATTTTTATATCAGTATGTATATTATAATATTTATGATGTGAGAAAGTTTTGTTAAAATAATATTATGAAGCATTTAGATTACATTCAGGTTAAATCTTGTTTCACAGGATTTTATTCAAAGGACTTAATTTTGGAAATGGTTTCATTAATATATTTAAACTTTTTTTATATTTTATTCTTCCACAGGATTAATTGTATGTTATTCACTTGGTTTATTTTATTATGCAATGTGCGGGGATTTTAATGTAACAACGTTTTACCTATATAACATATTATTTTGTGAAACGGTGTTCAATTTCAAAATATTATTAATCGAGATTCAGTGTAACAAAAGGCATTTTATAATGCTTTATTTTTTTTCTACCAAAAGTCTTATTAATATTATTTATATATTGTCTATCCATCAAACAGTCGTTCAAGTGTTGCATTTTGAGTTAAAATTTAAGGAAACGTTCATCAATAACAAGAGAAAATGGCGGAATCTATAATCAGCTGATCATAGAGTTTGCCATTTTTTCTTCTTACGAACCTTATCTAAAAGTTACATGTCGATGGATTATATTAGTAAGAGGATAAAACGACACCCAGTAGTTATGTAGTTCAAGATTCGAACAGCAGATGGCACTGAACTCTCCTTTTCGCTGGAGTTTACGGCAGTTTATTATGGTAATAGGAAGAAACGCGCACAAACGTGCATTAGATTTGATCTCTGCTGTATGCCAGCAACGATTTTGGTATTTTGCACATGGTCTATTATCACAGAGCTTACACACGCAGTCCATTGACGGATTATTGTTTATTATAGTTATATAGATGGGGGAGCGATCGCTTATATTAAACTAAATGTTATTTTATTAAATTATACTAATAGAATATAGGCAATTTGTTAATTATGTGTTTTTTAAATATCTAATTAACTTTTTGTTAATAATATCAGCGCAACGCTTGCATTTGATACCAAATAATTTGATAATAAAAACTTTTCAACATTAGTACATACTATTGGTATCGCGCCCCCATGTTTATACTTAATAATCCTTCCTTTTACCGCTGGTTGTTCCATTCTGGATACCCTCTCGAGAAAGAATTTTTGAACTGGATTTTGCCTTATGGGATTAAAATCCACACATTGATAATATAATGGTATTGTGAAAAGAAAAAATTATTGTCTGAACCAGGAATCAAATCGTGGACTTATAGTTCTCCGGGTTAGTGTGTAACACACTACACCACGGTTTGATTCTTCGTTTAGACATTAATTTTTTCGTTTCACAATATCATTATAATATTATCTCGTCATTGGAATTAATCCTACTTTAAAATTTTTGAAATGGAAGCCTTATGGGATTAAAATTCATATTTTAATATTATAATGATATTGTGAAAAGAAAAATTAATGTCTGAACCAGGAATCAAACCGTGGACTTCTAGTTCTCCGGGCTAGTGTGCAATCCACTACACCACGGTTCGATTCCTGGTTTAGACATTAATTTTTCTTTTCACAATATCATTATAATATTATCTCGTCAATTTTATCGTCGCTTCAATTAACAATTTTTTAAATAGTTTTTTGCCTTATGGGATTAAAATTCATATTTTAATATTAAAATGATATTGTGAAAAGAAAAATTAATGTCTGAACCAGGAATCAAACCGTGGACTTCTGTTCTCCGGGCTAGTGTGCAACCCACTACACCACGGTTCGATTCCTGGTTTAGACATTCATTTTTCTTTTCACAATATCATTATAATATTATCTCGTCAATTTTATCGTCGCTTCAATTAACAATTTTTGAAATAGTCTTCGGAGTCTTCATGATTCCACTAAACACATTTGCTATTGCAAATAATTCACATAGGGAGGATACTGCTTATTTTTCATATTTTGAAAAAACAATTTATCCCTCTTATTTTTTCCATCCATCTCGATTTTAAAGACCACATGTGTCTTAGACTAGTAACTGCCTAGCAAATTTGAATTAGCATTTTTTGGAGAGTCTAACCACAAATTTTCACTTTGATACTTACTTACTTACTTTACTTACTCACTGGCACTATCGAACCCGTAGGTTCATGGCCGCACGGACATAAGCTCTCCATACATCCCTATCCTGAGCTAATGCTTTCCAATCATTCCCTGTATAATCTACTTCCCTCAAATCATAGTTAATGTTGTTCTCCCACCTCATTCTTGGTCTACCAACTGGGCGTTTTCCTTCTGGCTTTCCTACAAGAAGTTTCCATGCACGTCTTTCATTCCCCATACGCGCAACATGTCCTGCCCATCGCAGTCTACGGGACTTAACTGTTCTTATTACATCTGGCTTCCTATAAAGACCATGTAGTTTCATTGTTATGTAGTCTTCTCCATTCACCTGTCTGTTCATCTCTCTTTGGTCCAAAAATTTTCCTAAGAACTTTATTCTCAAATACTCGTAATCTCCTTTCCTCCCTTAAAGTAAGAGTCCATGTTTCGCACCCATATAATATAACTGGTAGAATAATAGTTTTATATATTTTCAGCTTAACGTTTTTTGAAAGGAGTTGGGACATCAAAAGTCTCTGCAATGTATAATAGCATGCATTTCCAGAATTGAGCCTATGTTTAATTTCTTTGTGTATCTCATTCTTATTTGTGATTATTGTTCCTAGGTATTTGAATTCAGCCAATTCCTCAAAATTTCCCTCATTTGTCATTAGCTGTCCATTTCCATTATATAATGTATTTCTACGTGTGACCATATATTTAGTTTTACTGATATTTACTTCCAGTCCTAATCTCTTAGTGTTACTCAATAGTGTGTGCGTGTTGGCCTTTAGTATCTCCTCGCTATCGGCCAGTAGTACTACATCATCAGCATAAACTAACAGCTTATTAATACCGTTCAGTTGTAAGCCTTCCTCATTCTCTAAAGATTTAATGGCATGCTCTAGCACAAAATTAAATAGTAGAGGAGATAGTGCATCTCCTTGCTTCAACCCATTCTGGATTTCAAAAGTGTCTGAAAACTGTTTGCCTACACGCACCCTACTCGTTGAGCCATTTAGACACATTCGTATAAGTCTAACTAACTTTTAGGAATTCCGAACTCCAGCAGGATACTATATAACTTCTCCCTCTTAATTGAATCATACGCTTTTTTGAAGTCTACATATAGTTGATGTACAGTACCATTATATTCCCATTTCTTTTCTAAAATCTGTCTTATACTAAAAATCTGATCTGTTGTAGACCTGTTTCTTCTAAATGCACATTGATGATCTCCTAGAATGTCATCAATATAGGGAGTAAGTCTGCTTACTAATATATTTGTTAGAATTTTGTACGAAGTTGAAAGTAATGAGATGCCCCTATAGTTGTTGCAATCAGTTTTATCTCCTTTCTTATAAATTGGTACGATAATTGATTCCTTCCATTCATCTGGAAGAGCTTCTTTTTCCCAAATCATAGTAAGCAACCAGCGTATCTTGTCCATCAATTTTTCTCCCCCTGATTTTATCAGTTCTGCTGGGATCTCATCTGAACCTGATGCTTTATACATCTTCAATTTTCAATTGACATTTCAATCTCTAATGCACTTGGCTCTGCGACTAGCATTTCTGCTGTCTGTAACTTATCCTCCTCAATGTCCTGTTCTGTATGTACATTTAATAGCTGATTAAAATAACTTTTCCATCTATTTAATATACTCTTGGAATCTGCAATCATATCCCCATTTTCATTCCGAATTATGTTTGTTCTAGCCTGAAACCCTTTCTTCTGTATACTAATTCCCTGATATAATTCTCTAATGTTCCTATTTTTTGCATTCATTTCAAGATCATTAATCTTCTCTCTCAAAAATTCCCTCTTCTTACTCTTTAGTAACTTGGTGGTTTCCCGTCTAACACTACCCAATTGCTCTAAATTTACCTCATTTGGCTCGTGTAACCATTTCATTTTTGCTAGCTTTCTTTTCTTTACGATGTCGGCACATTCCTCATCAAACCATTTCTTGTTTTGCCTCTTTTTTAAACAACCAATGCTTTCTGATGCTGGCAATTTAATAGTATCTCTTATAGCCTCCCATTCTTTATTTATATCAGTTTCTTCTTCGTTTGCAACATTGTCATCTGAAGATTCCAGCACTTCAAATCTATTAGCAATTTTGATTGGTATTCTTGCCGCATTTCATCATTTTTCAAGTTTTTTAATTCATATTTTACAGAATCATCTTTAGCGTTTGTTCCTCTCATAAGCGATAGCCGTTGTCTGATTTTCACCCTGACCAGATGATGATCTGAAAAAAATTGCATCGTAAGGAGCATTTTAAGTTTTGGAAAATGTCAAAAAATGGAAACCGAAAAAAAAAAAACACATTTAAATTTTAAGTAGTACTGCTAACCATACGTGCAAGGTTATTTAAACTCTTACGTCACGGGGTCAATTTTTCCCCTATAATAAAAATGTTTACATGAAAATGATCCTAAAGCATCAGAGTCATTAAAAGCAAATAAACAAAAATTGAATTTTTTTATCTTTTTTTTCAACATTTTCACCATTCGGTCTCCTTAAAGCTGGATTAATGCACATTTAATATTGAGGGTCTTCTTCTTCTTCTTCTTCTTCTTAAGTTTAACTTCTCATCTTATAGGTAGTTTTACGTGGCACACGCCACCCGGACCTTACAGTGGTACGACCTGTCCGGAGATGGGTTCTAACTATGGATCACACAAAGACATAGGAGGGCCTTCCTGAATGAGTGATCAGCTCAATTGAGGACCTCCTCCGAGACAACACAACGTTAAGACGAAATACATAATTCACATACACATTCATACTAAACATGAATATGATGATTATGATGCCAGATTATGTTCGGGGACCGTTTGGGCCTTAACGTTGTCTGACATTTGTCTTATAGGTAAGGAAAAAAATCGCCTAGGAAACTTGTCCCGGCCGGGGATCTAACCCGGGCCCGCTGCGTGACAAGACAGCACGCTACCTCGAGACCACAGCGGCGGACATAATATTGAGGTTATTATGTCTATTTTCATGATAAACATTAAATACGTATGTCGCGTGTTTTCCTTGACCAATGAAAGCCCAATATTGGCTTAAATATTGTTTTACCATCCTCATGGCCGAGGGACGACGTTGGACGACCCAGAAAATGGTACGGTGAAATTTTTTGAGAGCGGAACGGGCCAGGAAGCCCACTTGAAGAAGAAGAAGAAGATAATAAGTGCTTACGCCATTTTAACTTAATAAATCAGAAAATTACTAATAAGAATAAAAATATTTCTATTGACAAAGATTTCGGAAGCTGTTAAAAATCATAAAATAAATGATATTCTTAACTCGTGTCC
Source organism: Diploptera punctata (assembly GCA_030220185.1). Lineage (NCBI taxonomy): Eukaryota > Metazoa > Arthropoda > Insecta > Blattodea > Blaberidae > Diploptera > Diploptera punctata. The sequence continues at coordinate 2,004,694 of JASPKZ010000429.1, forward strand.
AACTCAGGGTCGGATCGCGGGATGAGAAGAATTCACTCACTATATTTATAGAGGTGTCAATGAACGACAAGTTTGTCGGCTGACCACCCCTGACACATCGTCACAGTGGCGGATGAACGAAATGAATGACATGAGTATGGAAAAATGAGGGATTTAAATTTGTGACAGGGAAAAACGGGAGAAACCCGGGGAAAACTTGCCTAAGCTCCGTTTCGTCCACCACGAAACCCAGAAGCAGTGACCGAGACTGGATCTCGAGACCACAGCGGTGAGAGGCGAACGTCTAACTGCTTGCGTCCGGAGCTGCCAAATATAGTCAAATAATAAACTATATTTCAATTAATTCGTATGTATCTTGTACTTCAAATTTTTAATATAAAAATTTTAATATAATTGGAAATGTATATATTTATACATCTCGGACGCATATTTTAATATCAAGAGATAAACGTAACTTACGAGTTGTGTCCGATTTGCTGAAATATCTCTTCACGAACTCTTGCAGATAGGTAATATATTACAACTTACAGACATTTTTTCCATAGTTACCATTTGCATTATTATCGGTTAATGTGTTTATTGTGAAAACAATTATATTTTTTTACAATGCCACTAGGGGCGTGTTTCATAAAAGTTCAACTTTTAGTGGTTTCTTATAATCAGTGTAAAATTTACTAGTTAGTAGTCTAATAAACTTTGTTTCAGAAACACAAATCTACACTGCTAAATTTGCTACACTGCTTTTAGCAGTTAGCAGAGTGATTTCGTGTACAAAGTATGTGACACTAATAATTATTTTCTCTGCTGGATTTCAAGGCCATCTCTATGAATTGCACATGGCTTCAAAACATAGTAGCTCTGTTGCGTTGTTGATCTGCGATATTATTCTTTAAGGGTAGTCATAAGTGAATTTTGAAACTCCTAAACTAATAGAGATATTTCTTTCAAATTTTTACCGCAGATGTCTACCTGTGTGAATGACATTTATGATAAATTTCAAGTGATTTGTATATTACTTCGTAAGTTACATTATTTTTCTCCTATTTATATTAATTATAAAAGTTCCTTGCAGCACAGTTTTCAATATGTTTTCCAATATTTTGTCAGGATATACTGATAAGTGCTGAAAATTTCAGTTGAATAAGGCAAAAATTGCTGTGTAAGGAACTTTATTTAAATGGGCATGCGCTTGAAAAACACACTTCGAGAAAAAAGGCTACAAAAAGTTTTTCATCCTTCTGACTGCTTTAATAACACACAATTCCAATTTCTGTGTTGGAAGAAATATTTATTTTGGATATTTGTGCCAAACTGTATGGTAGAGACTCATTACCATTTTGGGTTTTTCTTTTTGTGCCTCTCTCCAATAATACATCTGATATATTGGTATAATTATTTGCCACTAGTTCTGGGGGAGTATACAAATGGCCGCCAGGGCTTTCATAATGGCGAAATAGTGATAAGTTATATATTTTCTTGAACAGGAAGCTTAGGAGAATTTTATGAGAGATAAAAACAAAATGTGTGTTTTGGTCCGTTTTCACTTAAAATTCACTCATGGCTACAATTAACAAAGCTATCAAAAATAAAAATAATTTTAAAAAGTAAGAAAACCTCTTACGAAAATTTTATGAAATTATTTTCAAGATAAATTTGTTGCATTATTTTTATATTGTACTAGCTAATACCCGGCGTACGTTGCTGCGCCTAAATAAATTATGTGTTTTTACGTTTAGTTGGATAAGTAAAAGGAACAATAATTATAAATTTATATAATTATTTTTAAGAGACCCCGTGCTGATTACCCGGCATTGTTCGGGAATCTATTTAATCCCGATCTTCTTGGCATCAATGAAAGACAAAAATGGTTATTGTGAGTTATCCCTAAAAGATAAACATATGCTGTTACGGCTTTTTTGTAGAGTTTTTTTGAGATATTTAATTCTGTGTACATTACTTTGGTGTATTTGTTATAGTTTTGGCAGAGTAAGCCATTTAAGCGTACGAAAGCCACTTTTATTTTACTTTTCACTGCTTTACATTTATATTTTTTTTTTCATTTTACTTATTCAACTAATCGTAAGAAATACATTAATTTTTGTCTTTCAGCTCATTTATGCCAAGAAGATCGTGATGAGTAGATTCCCGGACAACGTCGGGTAATCAGCACGGGATATCTAAAAATAATTACGATATAATTTTTTTTCTTATACTTATTCAACTGATCATAAAAGCATATTAATTTTCATTTATTTAGGCATAGCAGCGCACGCCGGGTGTTAGCTAGTATTACACAATTCCCTAGTAAAGCTGCAAGCATAGCATGAAAATGCTATGATTGCAGTGAAGGACCTGCCTTCGAGCAGAATTACTATGGATGGATATAAATTAAGGATAATTGATATAGCAACAAATGCTTGTGCATGGTGTAACAATTTTAATTAAAATAAATAACAATCATTTGTTACCTGTGAGTTTATTCATATTCTATAACATTTTGGGATGTAGGCACTTGAAAAGAATTTTTATAATAATCCATATACTAATGTTGAGTGATTTCGGGTTATGTGGCCGTGGTCCATAGTTGGTGTTGATACCAGACGTTTCGTCCTCAACTGCGGAGGGCATCTTCAGTGGCGAGTGCTTCTAGGCGTGTTTCCTGGTCGGAAGATCTACTTAGAGTAGATGCCCTCCGCAGATGAGGACGAAACGTCTGGTATCAACACCAACTATGGACCACGGCCACATAACCCGGAATCACTCAACATTATGATTACCGGCCGTGAAAGCCTGCATTCAATCCATATACTACTTTGGGAAGCAGAGAAAACTTTAATTTTCATGTATTACCTCAAATTTTACGTGGAGTTCACCTAAATTATTTCTGTAAACTTAAAAAAAAACTCAAATTAAAAAACATAAAAAAGAAAATGAGTGGACTGCTGATCAATTTTCTTATTTTATGGGTTTTCTTCTGTAAGAGTTGAATAAATCCCTGGGAGTAGGTGATGAGAGCGGTTAATGGATTTGCACTCCTCATCCCCCACGTTAACTGTGGCAGTGAAAGAGGGTGACACTAATCGAACCGAACCAACAAATCGAGCGAACAAAAATATGGCCACAGGAATCCAGCGTTCATCCGCCAGATACTACCAATTCATCACCATTTCGCTCTTTCTCTCCACGCCGTGTTATTTCTGTGCCATTGCTAATCATTCTACTCCATTGTTTTACTTTTAGATCAAAAATAGAAAGTGTATATGCTTCAATGCAAAACTCCAATCACACTTTATTTAAGATGACAGTTTTGTTGTACTTGGCTTTTCTATTTACATTTTATTTAGAGATTAATAATTATTTAGTATATTACGATGCGAGATTGGGAAGTGGTTTTTACAGAATCGAAGAAAAAATGTTTAAAAACCGAGCGATAGCAAGGTTTTTTATTTCCGAAATTCTGTAAAACACTTTAGAAACGTGTGTTGTACATTATTTTTTGCGCGATGGTGTTTTCAAAATAATAAATTATAGTAAAATAATAACATCTTTGTTGGAAATATTTGCGTTCATTATAAACAATTGACTAACGTTAACAGTGTGGTAGTTGAAACAACAGGAGGCCTTGAGAAAAATTTTGATAAAATAGCCGCCGCAAATACTGTATTTATTGTTTTATATTGTTTCAAATAAAATTCAGTTATTTTAAAATTCAGTGATTTGTTTCGTGTAATGTATTTAACATTGCATTTTGGATATTTTTTGTATATACATGTGTAGTATTCATAGAGGCAAGTGGTTTTATTTCCCGCACGTGGGTGTAAATGTAATGTTACAGTATAGTTATTTAGGTTGGCAACCCCGAAATATAGGAAGCTGAACTTTCAATCATGGTCGTCATTGCTGTAAGTACGACAAAACGCACTATCGCGCAAAAAAAAAATTTTTTTAACCATACAAGGACTTCTTACTTTATTTGAACAAATTCTTACATCCTGTGTTTTACCCTGTGGGTATACTTAGTCTAAGAAATGTTATGTGTTACAATATTAAAATTGGTCCTTCATTGTACAATGTATGAGTTAGTGTTTAGACTGTGGTTGAATATTGCTTTATAGTTATTCACTTTAGTCCTACTCATTTATAATGTTTATTCTAGTGTCTTGAAGAGATCATTTATTAACTGGATTTTCGTGGCATTTCATCGCTTTTCATAGCACTATGTTGGAGTTGTCCACCGCTGTGGTCTCGAGGTAGCGTGCTGCCTTGTCACGCATCGGGCCCGGGTTCGCCCCCCGGTCGGGGCAGTTTTTGTGGGTGAGGTTAAATGTAAAAAATAAAATATACTCACTTTTTTAAACCACTTATAATAAATACACGAGTGTAAGTCAATTCACAATGCAGCTGTGTATAATGTTTAAATTTGCATTTGGCCTATTATTATGTGTACGGGAACATATATCTCTTTTTTGTCTCTCACTCCGACTCGTCAATGGTGTCGAGGCATAATGGAAGTAGGTGCGAATATGTAAATATAAAAAAATGTGTAATGAAATTACTGAAACCAAGATTAGACAGGGTTTAATTTAAATAATGAAATGAACTCACTTTTTTAAACCACTAATAATAAATACGCGGGCGTAAGTCAATTCGCATTGCTGCTGCACACGTTTTCTTTTTATAACAATGCACTTTCAGTATGAATATAAACAAATTAATGAGTACAACAAATGAATGAATATTACACATAAATTCCTTAGAGACAATTTATCTTATTTTTTAAATTTCATTTATTTGTAACACACAATATACATACATTTTATTTTTCTGCACTCCTCCTCTGTATGAACTTTAATTGTACCAAATACCACACTCCTCCGTGCCCGCTATATGCTTAAAAAGAGGTACAAAGTTGTATCTTCACGTATTAATATCCATCCATCCATCCATAGTAATTGTGCCCGAGGACAGGTCTTTCACTGCAATCATAGCATTTTCATGCTATGCTTTGCAGTTTTACTAGGGAATTATAGGCGTGGTAGCTTCCCGTTGCTATCCACACATATTAATATATAGATTACTATATTATCATTACGTTTATTATTATTATTATTATTATTATTATTATTATTATCTACTTAATACTTAATACAGGGTTTCCACTTTACAGCCGTTCGCCCTTGATTCCTGCTTTCCAGAGATTCATATCTACCATTGCCCTTCTTCCATACCCCTCTTCATCATGGCATCATATATTCCCTCATACCATGTTCTTCTACTTCCCCCCCTCTTCCTTCTGCATGGTACCATCCAATCCAACACCTGTTTAGGTCACTGGTCTTCCGACATCCGTTGTACATGTCCATACCACTGTAAAGCTCTCTTTGTTATCCTTTCGATAAACAGTTTCTTGTGCATCCATTTCTTGTTTGATATATGTATTTCGAATATGTTGTAGTATTATCATTAATGATAGTAATAATAGTAGTCTTATCATTATTATTATTATTATTATTATTATTATTATTATTATTATTATTATTATTATTATTATTATTATTATTATTATTATTATTATTATATTATTATTATTATTATTATTATTAGTATCTGAAACCAGGTCTATATCAGGATTCCAATTTCATTATTTGAGTCCATTAATCGTAATTATAATTTTGCTATATCATTAAAGTTATATAAGTGAACTCTAACAAAAATATATGACAAATCCAATAGAAATTTACCTAGCGGACTATAGATAATCTAAATAAAATCCAGACTCGATATAACTTAAATATTGAAACACGTTGGGGCCTACGTTTAAGAACATAACGATGAATTTTCGAACTTCATCGTCGATGGATTTAATAAATATTAATTTTAGGAATGAACACAAATGTATGGAAAATTCAGAATTGACCTGATATTACATATACCGATAAAATTAAATTTGAAATGTATTATTTATAGACCTGCAATTTACTCCTAATTTAAAAAAAAATAGTAAAACGTTTCTTTTGGATCAGTACATGAATTTGTCCTATATTTCGTTTTTGGTTTAAAGAGCTTATAAGTAAGTTTATTTGAAGTCACTTGCCACCGTATGTATGAAAGTTGTGAAGGAGGTGGAATTGGAAGGTAATACAAGACTGGGTGAATCGGCTTACAGAATGCTAGGAGTTAGCTATTTTCCCACACGGCAGAACATTCTCTCTTCACGTCTTTTCTCCGATTTCACGTCCCAACGAATACAAGTCGGTGCTCTTTCTGAAACGTAAGCTATTGAGGAAATTTAATCATGATTCATTCAAAACGCACTTAAAGACTATCCATAGAGTCAATGTGTTAAATTTTAATATGTTACTGATATTTTATATTATTACTATGTTACACTTTATTTCATTTCCTTGGTTTAACTTTTCTCTTTTGTTGGTAATTTTATGAGCCCTACGACACCCGCCTTACAGGGGACTCTCTGGAGAAGATTTTTAACTCTGGGTTACATATATAATTTTTTGACCACACAAGGACATGCATGGCCTTCTCGGATGAGTGTTCAACTAAACTCCAGGATCACCCCTGATATTATACGCTATTTTAAGATAAGACATATAATTAATCGGCCGCGGTGGTTATGCTCCTTGCCTCTGGTCCCGAGGGTCGCGGGTTCAAACCCGGCCGGGGTCGATGGATTTTTAGGATGGAAAAATCCAAGGAGCAAGTCTTCCGGGAGGGACTTTAAGCCGTGGGTGCCGAGTCTGAAGATTTTCAGGCTCGTAAAAAATCCTTAAGCGTGAATGAAAAGGCCTCTAAGCAAAATTTACCGAATTTTCCCGTCCTAGTACTACCTTGGTTTCCTAGATGTCAGTATAAGGCGGGACGCTGACCACGGACCACTCAAATGACATCTATACGAGAAGAAGTGTAACTAAATTAGTATGGTTAAATTTCTTCCCTGTAGGGGGAGAGCGTCTAAATCTCTGTTAAGGGAAACATGGGTTTACAACTACTACTACTACATATAATTAACTCATACATTCATAACGAATAAGGTGAGTTTGACATGTATGATAATGGGCAGACGGTGTTCGGGGACTATTTAAGCCTTAAATTTCCTCGACGTTTGTTTTGCAGGTGAAAAAATAACTCCAGTACCATTATACTTGCTGCTGATGAAAAATGTTTCTGAAAGGCCTACATTGTTTTTGACGAAGTTTTTAAACAGAAGCTTGTTTTAGGTGAGGATACTGACATATGAGGTGCGAATTTTAACATTTTAACATTTTAAAAATAGATGAGTCTGAATGTTTTTAAGCATTTACTCGTACACGGACTCTTGTCACAACTTCTCTCAAAGAACAAACAAAGTATATAAAACTGTTATTCTCCCAGTTATATTATACGGATAGGAAACACAGACTTATATTTTAAGGGAAGAGAAAATATTACGAGTATTCGAGAATGAAGTTCTTAGGATATTTTTGGACCAAAGAAAGATAAACAGACATGAGAATAAAGAAGACTGTATAACAGCTACATGTTATTCATGGGAAACCGAATATAATAGAAACATTTAACTTACCTAGACTTCGATGCGCAGGATATGTGGCACGAATGGGAAATAAAAGAGGGCATGGGAATTTCTCATAGGAAAACAAGAGGGAAAGCGACCAGTGGATAGGCAAACAATGAGGGGGAATAATATTAACCACGATTTGAAATAAATATATTGAGTAAATATTAACTTGCGGCATCTGAGTTAAGGACTTTACCACTAGACCACAATGGTGGATAGCATTTTACAGTTTATTGTAACAATGGCTGGTAGAAAACGAATTTTCAATTCACGACATCCCAAATATGATTTCAACTGTAGCATCTGATTCATTCATGGGCTTTGTTTTGTGATCGTAAGTCAATGGATAATTTTTTCGAGTTTTTACAGAATTCCTTGTAACATTATCTTATCTGTCTCCCCACAAACACGTAACATTTCACCTATATTTCCGTTCTGAATTAATTTATTAAATGACATTTTGCTATAATCTATTACGATTTGTGATTTTATCGCTAAATAAAATATAGATAATGATGATTGTAATTATTATTTTTATTTACAACAATGTCAGCTCTCCTTCAAAACAAAGTTATTTTTTTTACCATAATTTTTTGTCTAATGTATCTTCTTACCTCTTGCCAGCTCCCGGTTCTATAGAAAAATATACACTGCCAGAAGACATAATGATGATGATGATGATAATAATAATAATAATAATAATAATAATAATCTCTATCTATTTATCTTCGGGTTTTTACAGCTGCTGCCGTCTTCCCGTGCCAAACCTCCAAAGCCTACGGTCTTGGGCATCTTTGATGCTTAGCCCTCTAGCTTGCATTACTGTCTTCATGTTTTCCTTCCATGTTAACCTTGGTCTCCCTCTTTTCTTCTTTCTGTTCGGATGCCATTCATATAGTTGCTTCGGCTATCGCTCATCTTCCATTCTTAAAACATGTCCTAACCATAATAATAATAATATAATAATGATGATGATGATAATAATAATAATAATAATAATAATAATAATAATAATAATAATAATAATAATAATAATAATATTTGTTTATTTAGCAGGTTTGACAATGTTTCATAACATCCTCCTACGTCCAATTAATCTATGTCATTATCCTCCACATCTCTATGTCATTCCAATCTCCATCGTCCAATCCTTTTTCCCCTCACGCTGCTCAAAACACCATCAATCCACGTTATTTTTAACCGCGCTCTTTTTCTTCTACCAAGTGACACCAAGTGGTTATTAAAAAAGGAGGAAATGTTTAAAAACCGAGCAACAGCGAGGTTTTTAATTTCCGAGATTCTGTAAAAAATTTCACAAAGATGGGTTATATATTATGGTGTTTTTAAAATAATAAATAATAGTAAAATAATAACACCTTTGTTGGAAATATTTGTGTTCATTATAAACAACTGACTAACGTTAACAGTGTGGGCAATGTTTATTAGTTGAGACTACAAGAGGCCGTGACAGCAATCAGTCATAAAATGGCGTCATGTACGTATTTATCGTTTTATATTGCTTCAAATAAACTTCAGTTCATTTAAAATGCAGTGATATGTTTCGTATAATGTATATTAACACTATATTTTGGGTATATTTTTGTATATACATTGTATATAATATACATAAAGGGCACTGGTTTTACTTCCCGCACGAGGTTTGTAATATATAATATTATAGTATAGTTATTTAGGTTGGCAACCCAGAAATGTATGAAGTTGAACTTTCAATCATGATCGCCATTGCTGTATGTACGAAAGAATGCACTATCGCAGAAAAATGAATTAAATTGTGATTATAAGAATTGTTTTCATAATCGTTGTGACTCATGTATTTATTCGTCATATCAAAATTATATGTTTGATTTTTCGATAAAGCAATTTTATCGGTTGTAGATATCAATATCATTTAAGATGCAATAATAAGTAGTATCTGGTAGTATATTTCATGTCGCTTTTTGATATCTTAGGTCATTAGCGACGTAATTCAAATCTCAACGTGAAATAACCACAGGCAATCTCAGAAGCCTTTATTCTTGGACTTGAGGTTATTTTATGTATAGTCAGTCTGCTACTTTATTTCCTTTCCGAAGGAAGCCATGCACACAATTATACGCCCTTAAAAATCAATTAAGTCCGGCCGGGTTTGAACGTTGTACTCGGGAACGTGAGAATCAGACGCGAGTGTGGTACCCGTTAGTTCGACAAGGTCGAAGGACAGATCCAGATATCATAGTTCCATCAGAAATTACGAAATACCTTCAGAGAATGTCAAATGAGGGTTGGATAGAATCGATATGTGTTTTCAACGAGTTTAAGAGGCACCTTGTTATTCGAAGGAGCAAAGTTAAGTTACCCGTTCATCACACCAGATGTTTGGAACTGAGAGAGTACTTTGATTAATACCGCCATATGCGACTGTATGCTCAACGTCATAGATTAGTGTATCATAACATAGAGTGAAAATCACGATATGGTCATTGTAGCAAAATTATAATACTTACTTATTCACTGGCACTATCGAACCCGTAGGTTCATGGCCGCGCGGACAAAAGCTCTACATACATCCCTATCCTGAGCTAATGCTTTCCAATCATTAACTGTATAGTCTACTTCCCTCAAATCATAGTTAATGTTATTCTCCCACCTCATTCTTGGTTTACCAACTGGCCGTTTTCCTTCTGGCTTTCCTACAAGAAGCTTCCACGCACGTCTTTCACTCCCCATACGTGCAACATGTCCTGCCCATCGCAGTCTACGAGACTTAACTGTTCTTATTATATCTGGCTTCCTATAAAGACCAATTAGTTCATCGTTATGTAGTCTTCTCCATTCACCTGTCTGTTCATCTCTCTTTGGTCCAAATATTTTCCTAAGTACTTTATTCTTAAATACTTGTAATCTCCTTTCCTCCCTTAAAGTAAGAGTCCACGTTTCGCACCCATATAATATAACTGTTAGTCGGCCGCGGTGGATTAGTGGTTATGCTCCTTGCCTCTGGCCGGGATCGATGGATTTTTTAGGACGGGAAAATCCAAGGAGCAAGTCCTCCGCGAGGGACTTTAAGCCGTGGGTCCCGAGTCTGAAGATTTTCAGGCTCGTAAAAATCCTTAAGCCTGAATGAAAAGGCCTCTAAGCAAAATTTACCGAATTTTCCTGTCCTAGTACTACCTTGGTTTCCTAGATGTCAGTATGAGGCGGAACGCTGACCACGGACCACTCATAATGACATCTATACAAAAACAAGTGAAACTAAATTAGTATGGTTCAAATCCTTCCCTATAGGGGGAGAACGCCTAAATCTCTGTAAAGGGAAAACATAGGCTTACAAAAAAAATAATATAACTGGTAGAATAATAGGTTTATATATTTTCAGTTTAACGTTTTTTGAAAGGAGTTGGGACATCAAGAGTCTCTCTAATGCATAATAGCACGCATTTCCAGAATTGAGCCTATGTTTAATTTCTTTGTGCATCTAATTCCTATTTGTGATTATTGTTCCTAGATATTTGAATTCAGCCACTTCCTCAAAATTTCTCTCATTTGTCATTAGCTGTCCATTTCCATTATATAATGTATTCCTATGTCATCTACTTCTTCTTCTTCCTTCCAAGTATTAGGCCAAGGCCTTTTATGATCCTATAGAAAATTTTCCCTACAGCCTCTTCTGGGAAATTTTCGTATAAGACTTGAAAGCATAATAATAGTCCTTTCGATTGGTTGCTGGCCAAAGGAAGGCAAGACCAGTGATGGGTCTACCATCTTATAGCCTCTGGTCAGGCTTTTCTGGAGAAGAAAAGAAAATAAAGGAAAGAAGAAATTGAAGAAAGGAAAGACTCCCTACGCTTCGGATGCCCTAATAGCGTCGGGGTCGAAAAAACAAGAGATAACTAAGAGAGGTTAGATAGTAAAGTTAAAAGAGTGCAAAACACAAGTAAGTGGAAGAAATATTCTGCTCAGCTTGGGCACCTTGTGGTCGTCATACACATATCCCCTAGATGAGGACCCCTGAGGTATGTATCTCTACGTGTGACATTATATTTAGTTTTTTGATATTTACTTCCAGTCCTAATTTCTTTGTGTTACTTAATAGTGTGTGCGTGTTGTCATTTAGTACCTCCTCGCTATCGGCCAATAGTACTACATCATCAGCATAAACTAACAGCTTATTAACAAGATTGAGTTGTAAACCCTCCTCATTCTCTAAAAATTTGATGGCATGATCTAATACAAAATTAAATACTAGAGGAGATAGTGCATCTCCTTGCTTCAACCCATTCTGGATTTCAAAAGTGTCCGAAAACTGTTTGCCTACACGCACCTTACTTTTTGTGTCATTTAGACACATTCGTATAAGTCTAACTAACTTTTTAGGAATTCCGAACTCCAGCAGGATACTATATAACTTCTCCCTCTTAATTGAATCGTATGCTTTTTTGAAGTCTACGTATAGTTGATGTATAGTCCCATTATATTCCCATTTATTTTCTAAAATCTGTCTTAAGCTAAAAGTCTGATCTGTTGTAAACCTGTTTCTTCTACATCCACACTGATGATCTCCTAGAATGTCATCAATACAGGGAGTAAGTCTGTTTACAAATATATTTGTTAGAATGTTGTACGAAGTTGAAAGTAATGAGATGCCCCTATAGTTGTTGCAATCAGTTTTATCTCCTTTCTTATAAATTGGTACGATAATTGATTCCTTCCATTCATCTGGAAGAGCTTCTTTTTCCCAAATCATACTAAGCAACCAGCGTATCTTGTCCATCAATTTTTCTCCCCCTGATTTTATCAGTTCTGCTGGGATCTCATCTGAACCTGATACTTTATACATCTTAAATTATTCAATCGCCATTTCAACCTCTAATGCACTTGGTTCTGCGACTAGCATTTCTGCTGTCTGTAAATTATCCTCCTCAATGTCCTGTTCTGTATGTATATTTAATAGCTGATTAAAGTAACTTTTCCATCTATTAATATATACTTCTGGAATCTACAATCATATCCCCATTTTCATTCCTATTTATGTTTGTTGTAGCCTGAAACCCTTTCTTCTCTATACTAATTCCCTTATATAATTATCTAATGTTCCAATTTTTTGCGTCCATTTCAAGATCAATATTCTCTCGTTTTACTCTTTAGTAACTTGGTGGTTTCCCGTCTAATACTACCTAATTGCTCTAAATTTACCTCATTTGGCTCGTGTAACCATTTCATTTTTGCTAGCTTCCTTTTCTTTACAATGTCGGCACATTCCTCATCAAACGATTTCTTGATTTGCCTCCTTTTTAAACAACCAATGCTTTCTGATGCTGGCAATTTAATAGTATCTTGTTATAGTCTCCCATTCATTACTTATATCAATTTTTTCTTAGTTTGCCACACTGTCATCTGAAGATTCCAGTACTTCAAATCTATTAGCAATTTTGATTTGATATTCTTGCCGCATTTCATCATTTTTCAAGTTTTTTAATTCAAATTTCTCAGAATCATTTTTCCTCTCATAAGCGATAGCCGTTGTCTGATTTTCACCCTGACCAGATGGTGATCCGAATTGCAGTCTGCCCCTCTGACTGATCTAACATCGATTATGCTACTGTGCCAGCGTTTGTCAACTAATACATGATCTATCTGGTTCCGAGTTTCTCCATCTCGAGACGTCCAGTGTATTTATGAATATCCTTATGCTGAAATTTTGTGCTCTTAACAATGAGATTCTTTGATGTGGCAAATGTGACTAATCTAACCCCGTTGTCGTTACTATCTTCATGTAGACTGAATTTGCCTATTGTTGGTTTGAATATATCTTCCCGCCCCACTTTTGCATTAAAATCTCCTAAGACAATTTTCATATGATATCGTGAAAAGCTATCAAATAAGCATTCTAATTCTTCATAGAACTCATCCTTGATCTTGTCATCTTTATCTTCTGTGGGGGCATGTACATTTACAATTATAAAATAATTTTGTTTACCCTTTAGAAGTATGTATGATATCCTATCACTAATGAACTTAATATCTCGGATAGCGGATAGGATCTTCCTTCTCACTAAAAAATCCGTTCCAAATTCAGGTCTTTCTGCACTCCCGTAGTATAATGCAAAGCTTTCTGATTCCTGACTACTTTCTCCTAGCCACCTAACATCCAAGGATGATTTATCTAATTCCCGCGTTAATATCTCAAGTGTCCCGCTGTTGTATAAAGTCCTAACATTCCATGTTCCTAGGAATATGTCCCTGTGTTTGAGCCTTTGGCATGGGTTCCCTGAAGTAGTCCCCGCCCGGAGAACCGAATGGGGACTATTTGACCTCCGGAAAATTTTACCCCAGTTAAACCCATGTCCGCATTTCTTGACGGTTGTATTTTTACGGTGAAAGATCGTCACTCTTTCGACCAAGGTACTTTTTACGTCTGGCTTATCACCTTCGACCAGTCCGTTATGGGTTAACCCTATCGGCTGCAATGCTACCGCCGGCATGGCTCTCAGGATAATTTAAGCACGCAAGCCACTCCACCACAAGATAAAGATACCATGGCGGGGTAAAATTATTATGATTTGTGAAAATTGCTAAAATTAGAATTTTACATTACTAACAAAAATAAAAACAAAATTAATAAATGTATGTTTCAAAATACCTTCCTTCATTGTGGCACATTAATTCATAATTATCGGGGAAAATAGAATCCATGCGTTAGAACCCGGATTGTCTCTGCTACCCAACACAGACCGGCGAAAGCAGAATAGTCGCCTCTGACGTTCAACACAGGTCGTCGTTTTGTATTAACAAAAACCAAAAACATAATATTTCGCCAAAACAAAATTAGCTTTTCTTCTCACTAACTAAATTATAATACTAATTGTCAACAAGTAATACAAAGTACAAGAATTATATGATATTAAAATTTAAATTTTAAAGTCATTATCTCGAAACTTTTTGTGTTTGTCTTGATAATAGAGGGGATCAATTTTAAGCGGAAACCTTTTTACAGCGTTGCAGCGGCTCTCACTTTCCCCGCTATTGTGCTTGCACAGGCGGGGAGCGTGTTTCGTTACTACCGAAAAATGAAGACAGAAGCTACAAAATACAAATCACTCAATTAATTTAGATCATTATAAAAATAGGCGTACACATATAGGCTTATTACTCACCATTTAATTGAGCTACTGTTGAAAATGACCCCCGTCCGTAGTAAGACATGCGTCACATCGTTTAAACAAATTATCTGTCACTTTCTTTAATTCCGCTTCGGTAATAGACTGCATTACACGTGTTATTTCGACCTTAAGTTCTTCTAAGGTATGATGATTATTTGGTAAACTTGTCCCTTTAGATATCCCCAAAGATAATAATCACAGTAAGTTAGGTCCACTGATCTAGGGGGCCATAAACCTGTGCTAATTATCCTGTCATCGAAAACTTCACGTAAAGTTCTACAAAATTATGTCCTGTTGAAAATATCCATAATCGTTTTCTTCCTGTGTCAATTCATTAAGAAATGTACGCAACATTGTTGTCACATAAACAGCTGGGTTTACACGGTTTTCAAAAAATGTAGGCCCAATTATCCGCCGTGCGCTTACCGCACACCAAACCCCTATATTAATAAGATGCAAAGGCACTTCCTGTATAATATGCGGGTTCTCAGTACTCCACATTCGCACATTTTGGGAATTCACATGTCCCGAAAGATGGAACTATGCTTCGTCAGACATAAACATTAGCTGTGGATCAAAAATTCCATTATACACACTTCCAAGAAATCAATTACAGAACCTTATTCTTGCGGCGAAATCTGTCTGTTTAAATTCCTGCACAAACCTTTGTTTATAAGGTCGAAATTTCATCAGTCTGGTCGCTTAGTGGGCTGACCCTTGGAAATGATAGTTTCCTGCGCTAAACGTTTTAGTGATTTTCTAGGACTTACTCCTAATCGCACCCGAATTTCCTCAAGTTTCTCTATTGTTAAAACGTGCCTTTCACGCTTCTTCGGTATGTCACAAACTGAACCTGTTGTATGCCACTTTTTCATCAACTTCAAAAGGCACGTTTTTGTAGGAATCGTACAGTCAGGAGTTTTTTTTTTTTGAGAAAATCTCCGAACGCGCCTTCTATGATTATTTCTCAATAAGTAACATTCCACCAAGTGAATTCGCTGTTCAACCGTATACTTCATTTTGGATTACTTTCTTATGGAACACACGACAACTAGCAACATGCGCCCCACTATAACACACTGAAGCAACTAACCGCTGGGATGTTGTGTACAACTTGTCTCCCACGCTGAGATCATACTGCTCACAGCGGCGGCAGCAGATTGATACGAGGTTTCCTCTTAAAATGGATTCTCTGTGTAATTTGGACAGTTTAGGAACATTTGTCACATTTGGTTTCATATCGTAGACTTGCGCCTCGTAAAAGAACCTCAAGTCTAACTAATAGACCTCTTTACAAAATGTAAGGCTCCTTTGTGCTCAGCTTTGAATCTCGACATTAAGATCTTAAATGTTAAACACTGTAGTTAAATGAAATAGCTACCTAAACAGGTCTCTTCACTTCAGAGAATGTGCACAAATGTTTTTATTTTGATCACCCCATCTTGAAGTCTTTTTTTTTAACGTCAACACTGTCATGTCAACAGCGGGATACATTAAATTGCTTAACCAGTCTACTATCTTTATTTGTATTATTATTGTATGCAAGTGAACAAATGTGTTTAATGTTTTTGTATACTTTTATTCTGTAGTGATAAAACTTTTAACTTGTATTTTAGCTGGAATTTTCACTGAAACGAAAAATCATAAGCATACTGATGATTTGGATACGTAAAGATAAAATAAAACGTAAAGCACAGTTAATTCCCCCGTTAGGGTTTTGGGTTTATCAATTATTAAAACAGAACGTAGAAGAATACAGTCATTTTATTGAAAAAATTGCTCCTATTATATTCATTAAAACACTTGATAACGCCATTATATGAATGTATTAGCTAAACCTATTCCGGAGTTCTTAGGTTCGATGTTTGTATTTTATCGCCATGATCCACTTGAATATTTAGTATATTTCATACCATTACAAATATTAATATAACTTCTACGGAAAAGCATTTTGACTATACAATTCATATATTTATTTAGGCCCTACTTTCACTCCATGACACCATTGTTCTAAAAGATCCTTAGGGGAAAAAACTCCTGAACACCTTTCCGTCACAGGGCCGGGTCTAGGGATCAATTCCCACACATTGAAGGTCTGTGAATTACAAGATGCCGGCCAACCACGCCTGACACACCATTATAGGGGCAGATGCTATGAAATAAAACGAAATTAATGAGAGTATGGATGAATGGTGGATTGAAATTTATGGCAGGGGAAAACGGGAAAAATTCTGAGAAAAACCTGCCCAGATTGTTTTGTCCACCACAAAACATACATGGAATGACTGAGACTTGATTTCGAGTCTCCAGGGGGAAATGCGAAAGTCTAACCGTTTGTGCCATGGAGCCACCAACCACCTTGGACGTTTTACGTATTTGCACATCAAATTCCTTCTATTGGTTGATTACAACCTCCGTCATTTGATTACTTATTCCCCTGAGATCTTTTATACTCCTGTATTCTCAGCTATTTTCTAAGAATCTCGAGATTGTTTATGAAAGAATGATATCTTGTCTATGGATGAGAATATGGCCACTAATATTAACCGAAACAAAAAGCTAAGAGTATAAAAAAATATTAACGTAAGACGAATGTTCAGTCCAATAAGGGATGAGAATAGACAATCAATCAAGGAATACTCACAACTCTATAAATTAATATCGTCCAAATATTGTTTAGGTTATTAAATCTAGGAGAATATGAATGAGAGGCCATCTAGTTCGAATGAATTATAGTAAAAATGTTTACTTAAATTTTATTGGGAAACCCTTAAGGGGAAAAAGGTATTGGCTTAATACATAATAACATTCAGACTCCTCTATATATAAAATGTTAAATTCTTAAAATTCGTACCTTATATCATATCAGTGTCCTCGCCCAAAATAAAGTTCTGTCTAAAAATCTTCGACAGACATTAAAAAAGCAATACTTTCAGAAACATTTTTCATCATCAGGATATAAAATGGTACTGACGTTTTCATAGATTTTATACATAGGGTTTAGGTCATTCATTGGGTGTGTTCTCGTTCAACATTTTTGTATTCTTTACTTATTTTAAAATTCCAATGTATTCAATTATGTTGATATGGTAGTTGTTATTCTCTTTGTGCATGATTAACATTGCGTTTCCGATTATGTTGAACTGATGACCTGTCCTTCTATTGGATGCTTACCAAAGCACCTTTATCAACTTAATAAATAGAATGTTAAGTTGCTGTTAAGGGGGGTGATGGGTGAAATTTCTATTTTCTACATTTTTTAAGCTACATACTTGATTTTTTGTACACACATTCATGCCATAATAGGTAATATTATATGAAGTTTCATCCTTTTGGCTTAATGGTTTTTTGATGTATTGAAGAAAATCCATTTAAAAATTTGAATATTAAAATTTTTAATAAGTCCCATTTTTTAGTAAAGTTTATTTTTATTTTCTACACGACCACTGACGTATTTAGAACAACACTATGCATTAAGTTTCTATATCGTTATAATAAAGGAAGAAAAAATGTATATATCTTCTGCATATGATTTTTTTTAATTACTACACATATTTTATTTTTTATTTCAAAAGCTATCAACGTTGTTTGAAAATCCATGCACAGACTAGACTTATTAGCCATAATGTATGGGACATGCAGTTAAATTTCGTGCTTCTATCATTAATTTGTCAATGCTATTTTGATTTGAATGTATTGAAATGCAATGAAATAAAAGTGTGGAAAATCCAATTTGAAAGTTTGCATGCAGTTCAATTAGAATATAACATACATTCCCTCCTACAGTCATTAGGGAGACTTGCAAGCGCCATAGGATACTGAAACTTCGCCAACTTATACTTTAAGGTAGGCCTACGTAGTATGTTTAATGCAAAAAACAAAAAAATGCTAAATTGATCGAAATGTCGAACTTTCACCCATCACCCCCCTTAAACAAAATAAATTACAATTAAGAATTGAATTATATACAATTTCGGCAGTAAAAATGGATATAAACACAATAATCAACAAACTAGTTGTAAAAAAAGATTTTATGCATTTAACAAAACTACAAAGAGAAAATAATATAAGTATAGATAATAGAGTTTCACTCCAATACACAGGAAATAGAACGATAAATCTGAATGAATTAATAAATAATCGTGATATAAAAATCGCTTTTAGAACTAACAATGATCTGAATAACATCATCTCAAACAAAATAGAAGAAACTACTCTAATAAGTATGAAAATAAAGATGTTTCTAAACTCAACTTCAGTAATTGTGTTTTACATCGGCAGAACCACAATTTTAACACAAGATTCAAGAACATTTAGGGATTCTATTAGCATCGAGGGAAAATCAAGCTTTTCTATGATATAACAAAACACAATGTCAGTATTGTACAAAGAGAATAATAACCTTAAAATCAACATCCTTGAAGACGTAATTTTAAATGAAACAAATAATACAAACATGTTGAACGAGAACACATCACATGACCTAAATCCTCTGTATAAAGCCTGTGAGAACCTGCAAGTATCATTTTACATGCTGATGGTGGAACATACTTTTTTTAATCTAAATAAATTAGTTTACGACCCGTGTTTCACCGAAAGCTATTTCACGGAGTATTTACAGACATATGAATTTTACATGATTTTAATTTCAGTAAAGTTACACAAAAATGCGGAAGATGGAGTCTATTAATCTTGGAGAGAGTAAAACATGTATTTGAAGATGTCTTGTACACTATCGGCGATGGTGTGTTGTTTTAGTATGATTGACAGAGTGTTGATGTTAGAACTGTTGGTCTGTTGTTTGAAAACCGAATGCACTCAGTGATGAGATGAAGAGCCGTTTGTGGTAGTCGTTCAGGTCAATTACATAATGGAGAAGTTTATTCGTTCATTTTGTAGAAGTAAGAATGTAAACGTCCATGTTTTGTCAGGAATTGGGTGAAACTGTGATTTATCTACGACTCAATACGCCAGCGCAAAAATCATTCCCCGTGTTTTTGAATGGATGTGGTTTCTCTACAACGCGGAGCGCTGGCGCGAAAAATTTTACGCTGACATGATGCGTCGTGTATTTGAATCACTTGAATTCCGGACGCAATTTGCCAGCGCAAACAAAGAATATAGAAGCTATTATCTTTACTCATTGCTAAAAACAAACGAAGATTTTATGATATAATATTGGCTAAACAGCGCTTGTTTTGTAACTTTCCAATTTTAACAACGAAATGTTGATAGTTTTGTTAAAAATCATCGAGTTCTATGCAATACGAAAAGAGAGTTATTGTGGCTTGAACTTAGTCAAGAAGTAAATAAAACTGTAAACATTGTAATGTGTCTTAGGGATATTATGGATGCACAGTACATACATTTTGTCTTCTATTAAATTCTAAACCTGATAAAACTACTCCGGCGAAAATCTGAAGTATTCTAAAATTTGGTATTATCATCAACCATATGTTTATTTAAGAACTTAAAAATAATGTATTCTATTATTTTCCATACAACATTCATATGATGATGTAGCTCTAGGTGCTTTTTTCCGTCTTTACCAATATGTCGTATTGTTTTAAACGTTTTGCAACTATACTTAAAACTTTTTTATAAAAAAAGATTATTATATGTTTATCTGTGTGCACAAATTA
Organism: Diploptera punctata; assembly: GCA_030220185.1. Taxonomy (NCBI): domain Eukaryota; kingdom Metazoa; phylum Arthropoda; class Insecta; order Blattodea; family Blaberidae; genus Diploptera; species Diploptera punctata. Next base: position 2,025,069 of record JASPKZ010000429.1, read on the forward strand.
TGACTTTTCCTCTCAATGATTTTTTCAGTTCTTTATAATTGAATTGCGCATGCGCGTACGCTTATAAATTTAAATCCACAAGATGGCAGGAAATACATGTGTGTATTACCAACATTCACATTTAATTCCAAAACATATTTTAAGAAATAAATATTCAATCACTTCACTTTGTTAGGTTCCGATAGGTCAGGTTAGTGTACATCAGATTAGTTTATAGTTTACTATATAGTGTGTATATAATTTATTTCATTAGGTTATGTAGAGACAGGTTTGTATACATTCATTTTTTATAAACACATTGGGTATCAATACTAGTAAAATTTATATCAAATTCCGTTGAGGTGAAGTCATATGATGAAGGTTAAAAATTAAAATGTACCTGTTGGTAGATGCCATCGTCCTCAACTTTGTTAAAATAATGTATATAAAATTAACTGGAGCGCTTTCGGAAGTTATCTTCCATCTTCGGCAGGTTGAGCTTCCGCTACTCGTTGCTGTTGTGTACGGTGATATAAACTCCAATGGCAGACAGTACGGTGATGTATACATTTGGGTAATTATTAAGAAAGTTGGTAATTTCCATGTCCCATACATGTGGTGCCATGTGGCGACAATTCCATAAACATAAGCGATGGACGCTATGTACTCCATGCGAAACCAGTATCGCGGCGAGCGTAAGGCGAGCACGCGTCACGTCGGGCGTGACACGCTATATAATAAACCACAGCTTGAGGATATAATTGGGTCAGAGGAATAAGGAGAGTCTATCTGATATGTTTGGAATGAATATTTGGTGTTGGAAGCGTTGGTGTAGATTTCATTTAAAATTTTGATAATAGTCTGTCAGTAGTTGCTCGGCTAGAGTCAAAGAAATTGCTTTGTAATCAATGATTGACCTTCAACTGGCGGTGATCTTTGCTAAGTAGTTGGCTCTTTCGTTTCCAAGGAGTCCTGTATGGTTTTTGACTCTATTGAGAGTTATAGCAATGAGAAGATTTTTTGAGGTCCATAAATTTCTTCCTGCATTCATCGGTTAGGATGTGTACATATGAAGTTATGCCTGAAGACAGAACGTTTCGTGTCGAGTCTTCTTATTCCAATGTGGACTTCTTTAGACTTCCCTTTTACGTATATTTCGTCTCCAACTTAGTTTATTGTTTTCTACCCGTCTTTGAATGTGTCTCTAAAATTACTACATTATTTAATGTTTGACGAAGTTTTTAAAACAGAAGTTTCTTTTAGTTGATGACTGATATATCAGATACGGATTTTAAAATTAATCGGTGGTACATCATGAAATTAAAATGGCGATCTTCTATATATATATATATATATAATATATATATATATATATATATATATATATATATATATCCTACTGATGATGTCTTCAGGGACATTGCCACTTTTTAATTTTGTCCTTTTCTTATTATTTTAACTGATATCCATTTCATGAGTTTTGTAGAATGTCTTGTCTTGTTAACATTCTTCACTGTCTATTGCCATACCAATTATTGTGTCCTTTTCCTGATTTAGAGTCTGAGTTATATTCAAATCTTTGAGAATTGTATCATTTTCTATTTTTATCCGTCTGTTTCCTCCCCCCGAAGTC
>JASPKZ010000430.1:0-60000 GCA_030220185.1 Diploptera punctata
AAATTTCTTCTTCAATTGAGTTGGCCGGTCAGTCAAATTTACGAAGGCTTCTTGAGTGGGTTGGTTTATTTTGTTTACTGAATGTATGCGTGTTTAGTTTTGTCGGTAAGTGTTCTTTTCTATGGTTCGGTAAAAGCTGTGATATGTGATGTAGTCCACCTTCTCCCAGTCTCTCTTGGAGAGAATATTGCTGAGCTAGTTCAAGGTCATTCAACCCTAATGTTCTTCTAGTATCATGAATACGTTCTCTAAGTAGAGCCCGTTCCATTCGTCCATATATCCTCTTAGCCTTTGTTGTTTTGAAGATATGTTTGCATTGTAAAATTTTTAGGAATAGTTTCCGTGTCTCTGCACCGTAGAAGGAAGCTTAAATGCACAGAAAGCGTCCTTTTTTTCTTTCTTAATTCTTCAAATTTCCGAATAGAAAGAAACACATCCTTCCCGTAGAGGTTGCTTATATATAATTGTAGGCTTTCACGGCCGGCGTCTTGATCCATATATGGTTCGTCTTCCGGGCTTATAGGCCGTGGTCTGGTTGTCTTCTTACTCGACGTTTCGTCTACTGCTGCGGTAGACATCAACAGGAGATACTGCGTGCTTTCTGTGAACTCCTCAACAGTCGGCTGCAGACTGGTTGGTCGTTGGAAACTGTCTCTCTGTTTATAGCTAAACCCCGGGTGGAGGGGAGGTTTTCTGCGCGCACCGAGTTGTGCGCTGTATTGCCGTGTGCCGAAGTCATAGGCTTCGTTGTCGTGTTAAGCAGTGCTGGGATCCAAATTTTGTTTATCTTCAAGGTTTCTTCTTTTTTGTTGAAGGAATTTTTATGTTTGTATATTTCTATTGGCTTCTATGTATAGTCTGGTGTAGTAATGTGATGTTGTGATAATACCTGGGTATCTTCAAATTCTTATAATATGTTGTTGGTTGTTCATACAGTGTTCCGCTACGGCCGATTTTTCATTTTGTTTTAACTACTGCAGTGTCTCATGTGTTCTTGTAATCGTGTGTTGATCATTCTCTTTGTTGTACCGATGTACACCTCTCCACAACTGCACGGGATACGATATATACCGGCATTGACTCAAAGGATCTCTAGTGTCTTTGGCTGGGCGCAGTATATTGCTGATTTTTTGTGTTGGTTTGTAGGTTGTTGCTATGTTGTATTTCTTTAATAATCGTCCAATTTTCTCTGTTGTTGTTTTGATATAAGGTAGGTAAACCTTACCATTTATCTCTTCCTTGTTTTCGTTTTCGGGCCTATATTTCTTTGGATTTATGGCTCGACAAAAATCTGTTTTGCTGTATCCATTGGTAAGAAAAGCTGCATGGAGATGATTGATTTCTTCTTGCAGATACTGTGGTTCCGAAATCCTTTTGGCTCGTTCAACCAGGGTTTTATTATCCCGCGTTTTTGTCTAGGATGGTGGTTAGACTGTTTGTGTAGGTATCTGTCTGTGTGAGTATTTTTCCTGTAAACCTTGTGTCCAAGTGTCGTGTCTTGGTTTCGGATTACCAAAACATCCAAAAACGGTAGACTGTTGTCATGTTCCTTTTCCAGGGTGAATTGGATGCTGGGACAAATCCCATTTATGTGCTTCTTGAAGTTATCTAGTTCCTCCTCACCGTGTTCCCAAATGACGAAGGTGTCATCCACATATCTTAGCCAAACTGTGGGTCTTAAGGTAGCATTCTCCAAAGCCTGTTTTTCAAATTTTTCCATGTAGAAATTTGCTATTACGGGACTTAATGGACTTCCCATGGCCACGCCGTCTATTTGTTCGTAGAATATACCTCTCCATTGAAAATAAGATTCTGTGAGACATAACAGGCTTTGGAGAATGCTACCTTAAGACCCACAGTTTGGCTAAGATATGTGGATGACACCTTCGTCATTTGGGAACACGGTGAGGAGGAACTAGATAACTTCAAGAAGCACATAAATGGGATTTGTCCCAGCATCCAATTCACCCTGGAAAAGGAACATGACAACAGTCTACCGTTTTTGGATGTTTTGGTAATCCGAAACCAAGACACGACACTTGGACACAAGGTTTACAGGAAAAATACTCACACAGACAGATACCTACACAAACAGTCTAACCCCCATCCTAGACAAAAACGCGGGATAATAAAAACCCTGGTTGAACGAGCCAAAAGGATTTCGGAACCACAGTATCTGCAAGAAGAAATCAATCATCTCCATGCAGCTTTTCTTACCAATGGATACAGCAAAACAGATTTTTGTCGAGCCATAAATCCAAAGAAATATAGGCCCGAAAACGAAAACAAGGAAGAGATAAATGGTAAGGTTTACCTACCTTATATCAAAACAACAACAGAGAAAATTGGACGATTATTAAAGAAATACAACATAGCAACAACCTACAAACCAACACAAAAAATCAGCAATATACTGCGCCCAGCCAAAGACACTAGAGATCCTTTGAGTCATGCCGGTATATATATCGTATCCCGTGCAGTTGTGGAGAGGTGTACATCGGTACAACAAAGAGAATGATCAACACACGATTACAAGAACACATGAGACACTGCAGGTTAAACAAAATGAAAAATCGGCCGTAGCGGAACACTGTATGAACAACCAACAACATATTATAAGATTTGAAGATACCCAGGTATTATCACAAACATCACATTACTACACCAGACTATACAGAGAAGCCATAGAAATATACAAACATAAAAATTCCTTCAACAAAAAAGAAGAAACCTTGAAGATAAACAAAATTTGGATCCCAGCACTGCTTAACACGACAACGAAGCCTATGACTTCGGCACACGGCAATACAGCGCACAATTCGGTGCGCGCAGAAAACCTCCCCTCCACCCGGGGTTTAGCTATAAACAGAGAGACAGTTTCCAACGACCAACCAGTCTGCAGCCGACTGTTGAGGAGTTCACAGAAAGCACGCAGTATCTCCTGATGATGTCTACCGCAGCAGTAGACGAAACGTCGAGTAAGAAGACAACCAGACCACGGCCTATAAGCCCGGAAGACGAACCAAATATGGATCAAGACGCCGGCCGTGAAAGCCTACAATTATATTTAAGGAGTTAAGATGAGAGTTTTTAGGTGAAGATTAAATTTTAATCTGTCTTAACCAATGGATTGGTCATGCTTTCAGTTATATGGCGGCACCTGTACTCAGCGTTTCCTTTTCCATTCTTGTTCGAAATCATAGAATGTAAGTAAATATTTTTAGTTAATAGTTAATTGTTAAGTTAAGGAGTTAAGATGAGAGTGTTTAGGTGAAATTTAAATTTTAATCTGTCTTAACCAATGGATTGGTCATGCTTTCAGTTATATGGCGGCACCTGTACTCAGCGTTTCCTTTTCCATTCTTGTTCGAAATCATAGAATGTAAGTAAATATTTTTAGTTAATAGTTAATTGTTAAGTTAAGGAGTTAAGATGAGAGTTTTTAGGTGAAGTTTAAATCTTAATCTGTCTTAACCAATGGATTGGTCATGCTTTCAGTTATATGGCGGCACCTGTACTCAGCGTTTCCTTTTCCATTCTTGTTCGAAATCATAGAATGTAAGTAAATATTTTTAGTTAATAGTTAATTGTTAAGTTAAGGAGTTAAGATGAGAGTTTTTAGGTGAAGTTTAAATCTTAATCTGTCTTAACCAATGGATTGGTCATGCTTTCAGTTATATGGCGGCACCTGTTCTCAGCGTTTCCTTTTTCATTCTTGTTCGAAATCATAGAATGTAAGTAAATATTTTTAGTTAATAGTTAATTGTTAAGTTAAGGAGTTAAGATGAGAGTTTTTAGGTGAAATTTAAATTTTAATCTGTCTTAACCAATGGATTGGTCATGCTTTCAGTTATATGGCGGCACCTGTACTCAGCGTTTCCTTTTCCATTCTTGTTCGAAATCATAGAATGTAAGTAAATATTTTTAGTTAATAGTTAATTGTTAAGTTAAGGAGTTAAGATGAGAGTTTTTAGGTGAAATTTAAATTTTAATCTGTCTTAACCAATGGATTGGTCATGCTTTCAGTTATATGGCGGCACCTGTACTCAGCGTTTCCTTTTCCATTCTTGTTCGAAATCATAGAATGTAAGTAAATATTTTTAGTTAATAGTTAATTGTTAAGTTAAGGAGTTAAGATGAGAGTTTTTAGGTGAAATTTAAATTTTAATCTGTCTTAACCAATGGATTGGTCATGCTTTCAGTTATATGGCGGCACCTGTACTCAGCGTTTCCTTTTCCATTCTTGTTCGAAATCATAGAATGTAAGTAAATATTTTTAGTTAATAGTTAATTGTTAAGTTAAGGAGTTAAGATGAGAGTTTTTAGGTGAAGTTTAAATTTTAATCTCTATTAACCAATGGATTGGTCATGCTTTCAGTTATATGGCGGCACCTGTACTCAGCGTTTCCTTTTCCATTCTTGTCCGAAATCATAGAATGTAAGGAAATATTTTTAGTTAATAGTGAATTGTTAATTAAGAAGTTAAGATGAGAGTTTTTAGGTGAAATTTAAATTTTAATCTGTCTTAACCAATGGATTGGTCATGCTTTCAGTTATATGGCGGCAACTGTACTCAGCGTTTCCTTTTCCATTCTTGTTCGAAATCATAGAATGTAAGTAAATATTTTTAGTTAATAGTTAATTGTTAAGTTAAGGAGTTAAGATGAGAGTTTTTAGGTGAAATTTAAATTTTTATCTGTCTTAACCAATGGATTGGTCATGCTTTCAGTTATATGGCGGCACCTGTACTCAGCGTTTCCTTTTCCATTCTTGTTCGAAATCATAGAATGTAAGTAAATATTTTTAGTTAATAGTTAATTGTTAAGTTAAGGAGTTAAGATGAGAGTTTTTAGGTGAAATTTAAATTTTAATCTGTCTTACTAATGGTTTGATCATGCTTTCAGTTATATGGCGGCACCTGTACTCAGCGTTTCCTTTTCCATTCTTGTTCGAAATCATAGAATGTAAGTAAATATTTTTAGTTAATAGTTAATTGTTAAGTTAAGGAGTTAAGATGAGAGTTTTTAGGTGAAATTTAAATTTTAATCTGTCTTAACCAATGGATTGGTCATGCTTTCAGTTATATGGCGGCACCTGTACTCAGCGTTTCCTTTTCCATTCTTGTTCGAAATCATAGAATGTAAGGAAATATTTTTAGTTAATAGTTAATTGTTAAGTTAAGGAGTTAAGATGAGAGTTTTTAGGTGAAATTTAAATTTTAATCTGTCTTAACCAATGGATTGGTCATGCTTTCAGTTATATGGCGGTACCTGTACTCAGCGTTTCCTTTTCCATTCTTGTTCGAAATCATAGAATGTAAGTAAATATTTTTAGTTAATAGTTAATTGTTAAGTTAAGGAGTTAAGATGAGAGTTTTTAGGTGAAATTTAAATTTTAATCTGTCTTAACCAATGGATTGGTCATGCTTTCAGTTATATGGCGGCACCTGTACTCAGCGTTTCCTTTTCCATTCTTGTTCGAAATCATAGAATGTAAGTAAATATTTTTAGTTAATAGTTAATTGTTAAGTTAAGGAGGTAAGATGAGAGTTTTTAGGTGAAGTTTATATTTTAATCTGTCTTAACCAATGGATTGGTCATGCTTTCAGTTATATGGCGGCACCTGTACTCAGCGTTTCCTTTTCCATTCTTGTTCGAAATCATAGAATGTAAGTAAATATTTGTAGTTATTAGTTAATTGTTAAGTTAAGGAGTTAAGATGAGAGTTTTTAGGTGAAATTTAAATTTTAATCTGTCTTAACCAATTGATTGGTCATGCTTTCAGTTATATGGCGGCACCTGTACTCAGCGTTTCCTTTTCCATTCTTGTTCGAAATCATAGAATGTAAGTAAATATTTTTAGTTAATAGTTAATTGTTAAGTTAAGGAGGTAAGATGAGAGTTTTTAGGTGAAGTTTAAATTTTAATCTGTCTTAACCAATGGATTGGTCATGCTTTCAGTTATATGGCGGCACCTGTACTCAGCGTTTCCTTTTCCATTCTTGTTCGAAATCATAGAATGTAAGTAAATATTTTTAGTTAACAGTTAATTGTTAAGTTAAGGAGTTAAGATGAGAGTTTTTAGGTGAAGTTTAAATTCAATCTGTCTTAACCAATGGATTGGTCATGCTTTCAGTTATATGGCGGTACCTGTACTCAGCGTTTCCTTTTCCATTCTTGTCCGAAATCATAGAATGTAAGGAAATATTTTTAGTTAATAGTGAATTGTTATGTTAAGGAGTTAAGATGAGAGTTTTTAGGTGAAATTTAAATTTTAATGTCTTAACCAATGGATTGGTCATGCTTTCAGTTATATGGCGGCACCTGTACTCAGCGTTTCCTTTTCCATTCTTGTTCGAAATCATAGAATGTAAGTAAATATTTTTAGTTAATAGTTAATTGTTAAGTTAAGGAGTTAAGATGAGAGTTTTTAGGTGAAATTTAAATTTTAATCTGTCTTAACCAATGGATTGGTCATGCTTTCAGTTATATGGCGGCACCTGTACTCAGCGTTTCCTTTTCCATTCTTGTTCGAAATCATAGAATGTAAGTAAATATTTTTAGTTAATAGTTAATTGTTAAGTTAAGGAGTTAAAATGAGAGTTTTTAGGTGAAGTTTAAATCTTAAGGGAGGAAAGGAGATTACGAGTATTTGAGAATAAAGTTCCTAGGAAAATATTTGGACCAAAGAGAGATGAACAGACAGGTGAATGGAGAAGACTACATAACAGTGAACTACATGGTCTTTATAGGAAGCCAGATATAATAAGAATAGTTAAGTCCCGTAGACTGCGACGGACAGGACATGTGGCACGAATGGGGAATGAAAGACGTGCATGGAAGCTTCTTGTAAGAAAGCCAGAGGAAAAGCACCCAGTTGATAGACCAAGAATGAGGTTGGAGAATAACATTAACTATGATTTGATGTATCTAGATTATACATGAAATGATTGGAAAACAGATAGGGATGTATGGAGAGCTTATGTCCGCGCGGCCATGAACCTACGGGTTCGATAGTGCCAGTGAGTTAGAGTTATTATAATTATCAAACCATAAACAATATTTATATTTGATAAAACTCTGATACGGAATTGTATCAGAAATAAGATGGAATTGAGAAAAACAGCCAGAGAAAACAATTCTGCGCATTACTGATTTGATAAACAAGTACGGAGTAAAACAGAAAAACGCCACTATTGTAGGAGCGTGCCGGACCGATGTTGTTGGAGCGAGTAGTATAAGATGACGTAAGACGTTGCGATTGGTCCATTGGGAGCCTGGGAACCGTGTGCATGTGTAGTTTCTCACGGCCCCTCTCCGAGACATATATAGCGAACCGGCTATGCATAAGACAGATGAGAAGCGTGGTCCGCGCAATGCTACGTCCTAATGTCCCTACTGCATCTCCATACTTAAGCGATGCAACCTATTTTTTTAAACAAACATTGGTTATTGTAGAGCAAAAAGGGATGCTACATCGCTCATAAAAAACATCGATTTTTTCAAAATTAAAATAACCATATCCGATATATCGATGTTTTTTCGATGTTTTGGGAAAAAAATTAAAAAACAAAATAATGTTGAAAATGTTTACTAATTATTTATTTCGCAAAACAGAATTTAAAAACAATTTTGACAATCTTGTATCCAGTAAGCAGTTTCTTTCTTGGGCAATCATAGCCCAGCCTCTGAAAACAGCCGCTCATTGGGCACCGACGTTGCTACGATAGGCAATTTTTTTTTTTTGCAAATGCCCCATGTTGCCTTTCGACATTCCTGGTCTTCTCTCATGGCATGACGTACCTACTTGTAACCCACTTGAGGTTGGGGCGCCTGGAAGGCGGGGTTACGTTCCCCGATGATACGATGGGTGATGAAGGTGATAGTGGTGCGCCAGGAGAGTCCCTAATCCTAAGCTTAATCTAAGATGAATATGAATGATGACGGCTGCGATGGTCATATGGTTTCTGGGACCGTTTGGGCCTTAAAGTTTTCCTGGCATTTGTCTTACAGACGAGGAAATACCCCGATAAAAACCTCACCCAGAAAAACTGTCCCGACCGGGGATCGAACCCCGGGCCCACTGCGTGACAAGGCAGCACGCTACCTCGATACCACAGCGGTGGACTGATAGGCAAATATATCATCGCCAGTTTATACAGCCCAGGAAATAATTTTAAGTTTTAACTTTCACGTCATCCCACATTTGTAAAGCATCTGCTTTTTGGCTTAGGAAGGGAACTAGGAGCGAAAATAATACAGTAGATGGCGCTAGGCGTGACAAAATATCGTTCATAAAACATCGTTCATAAAGAGCGATGTATCATCAATGATAGGGGTTTTAATCGATGTTTATGAACGATACATCGGTGTGATGTTTTTTAAAACATCGTTGTATTTTAAAACATCGATGTATCGTTCATCTACAGTGGTGCATACTTCATTTCGAGCCATCGTGTTTCAGTAGGCAACATGCTCGCCTCTGTTTCCAAGGCATGAGGGTTTAAATCCGGCCGGGGCCCATGGGTTTTTCAGATGTAAAAAAATTAATCCTACCTACAATGGATGTTATCCCTTAAATTCGTAATGTATCCTTTTGGATGGTTCAATTAATTTAATATTTTAAATAAATCAGAAGGAACAAAAAGAAACCACTTACATCGATGTATCGTTTGCATTCTTAGAGCGCAAAAGCCCACTTCTGTAATTTAAAGAAGTCCGTCACACAGGAACTGCGTAAACTAAGCGAATTCTTAAGTAAATCGAATTTATGTTCCAATTTCGCTGGTTTATGGAATTTATCTTTCCTTTCTTAATTATTTAAATTGTTGGGTCGTCTATACTGTTACATTGCGAGAAAACAGAATCCAAGAGCATTTTTTAATTCCGGTTTTCAGGAAAACCCCTAATTCTAAAGATGTTTTATTCCAATAATATTACACTGTGTTAGACCAGCCTCATAGGCTAGTGGTCAGCGTTCCTGACTACCGTTCATGAAGTCCCGGGTTCGATTCCCGGTCAAACCAAAGGAATTTTTCCTTAAAGGGAATTGTTCCTGTGGTTGCCCATGGTCTGGAATTTAGGTTAAATTTAGGTTAGAACTCTCCTGGCTCTTCATTATCATTATCACCCATCACACCATCGGGGTAACGTAACTCCGCCTTCCAGGTGCCCCAACCTATGAAATGGATTACAATTCTGCCAATGCCAGGGGAGAAAGCCTGACATGTCATAAAAGACAACATGGTGGCAACAGACAAAAAAAGTTCCAAACTATAGAAAATTGCTGCTGTTAGAGCGATTTTTAAAATTTTTGTTTCCGGTTAATACCCATCCTAATGATTTTGCTGATTAACGAATTCGACCTTATTTTGTTTAATTAATGGTTGTATCCTTAGTTTGTTTCAGATATTTTACGGGAACTATAGCGTTACAAACACACACACGTACAGTATACTGTATGTGCTTTGAGTCTAGCATTAGCCTCTTCTTTGTTGCGAGTTTCTAGTCCAAGTTTATTCAGTTACTGTTGTTATTTCCCTACAAATATCATGGGGGAGGGGATGCGGTTGGCACACCGACCCACTGAGACATATGGAAGGCAACTAAGATATTACTTGGATTAAGAAGGTCAGTAAATTTTACCCAGAGGCCTCTTTTTTCAGGCTTAGGATACTTTTAAGAGCCTGCAGATCTTCAGACTCGGGACCCACAGCTTAAAATCCCTCCCTTGGATATTTCCATCCTGAAAAATCCATCTATGTGTTTGGGAAAGGAGATGGATGACATCATACTCGAAACTGGGAAATTAAAAAAGTGTAATTTTTAAATATCTTGTGTCAATAATTACATGTTTAGGTACATGTGAAAGAGATGTACAGTACAAACTAAAATTACAATGGCAAAAAATGTAACTTACTTACTTTTTACTTTTGAGGGCCTCTCCACTTTTCAGCGGTTACCCTGTATTCCCATTCGCCATTCTTGCCGATCACGCCATTCATCCTCCTCCAGACCTCGGTCGTTCATCAATCTATGGATCTCCCCTCTCCAAGTTGTTCTTGGCCTGCCCCGTTTCCTTCTACCAGAAGGTGACCATTCCAAAAGAGTTCTGGAGGATGATAGGTGGCCCAAAAAATGTAACTAAGACATTAAAACTTACGTGGAATAATTTTGTACAGAAATATTAAAAAGGAAACTAAAATGAAAATTTATGAGCTTAATGCAGAATATTTTGTCATATGCAAGTGAAACTTGGTATTTGACGGAATTACAAAAGAATAAAATTAGAACAGTTGAATTTGACTATCTTAGAACAAGCCTTCAAAATACAAGACAGGATAAAATAAGAAACGAATTCCTTTCGAAAGAAATGAATGTCACCACATCTGTTGTTAAGAGGATTGAAAATCAAACTCTTAAATTGTATGGCCATGTACAGAGAATGGGAGATGAAAGATGGCCAAAAAATGTATATTAATTCTTTCAGAATTCGATAAAACGGGGTTTGAGACAATTTTTAAATAAAAGAAAATTATTCTCAACTGAAAGTCAACACTAATTAGAAAATATTAAGAAATTAATGTCAACATGAGGGATTTTAATAACATCTTCAGTCCCAGGGTATCCTATAAGATATATGAGAGGTTTAATTTTTTCCCCCACTCTATAAACTACTGAAGACTGTGATTGGTCTTTTCATGATCTATTACTGTACTTCATGCTCATATTTTGATTTTATTTTAAATTGTTAAAATTATATACCAGCACATCACAAACAGTAAGAAACCTAATAAAATATTTTTGTCACAAATGATAAACATAATTCTCCCAACAAATTTAATTCTCAAATTGTTTTGTTGTTAAACTGTAAATTTTGGCAACTCGATAAATCAAGCAACAATATATATGTATATAGGCCTATATAATTCTCTAACTCTGTTTTGGGCTTCCATAAAGATCCCCAAATTTGGAGCCCAAGAACAACTTTCGTTTTCAAAATTAATATTAGCTTACACTAAAAATTCCATTAAACACAACAATTTTTTTTTTTTTGCGCTATAGTGCGTTTTGTCGTACTTACAGCAACGGCGACCAAGTTTGAAAGTTCAACTTCCTACATTTCGCGGTTGCCAACCTAAATAACTATAGGCCTACTCTAATATTATATATTACAAACACGCGTATGGGAAGTAAAACCACTGCCCTCTATATATACTACATAGGCCTACAATGCATAAACAAAAAATATCCAAAAGGTAGTGTTAATATACATTATACGAAACAAATTACTGCATTTTAAATGAACTGAACTTTATTTGAAACAATATAAAACAATAAATACGTACTTTCCGCCATTTTATAACTATTTCTTGCCACGGCTTCCTGTAATTTCAACTAATGAACATTTCCCACACTGTTAACGTTAGTCAGTTGTTTATAATATACGCAAATGTTTCCAACAAATATGTTATTATCTTACTATTATTAATTATTTTGAAAACACCATCGGGCAAAAAATAATGTAGGCCTACAACGCACGTTTGTGAAATGTTTCATAGAATCAAGGAAATTAAAAACTTCCCTTTCGCTCGGTTTTTAAACATTTTCTTCGATTCTGTAGGAACTACTCTCCAACCTCGCATTGTAATATACTACTGTTTGTTTTAATCCATTTCAGGTCTGAATAGTAAGATCGAGTTAATTAATCTTCAATACCGTTTGATTAGAATTGGAGGGTTACCTAGAAGCCAACATTTGAAATTCGTTCTAGCGGCCGCAAATTTTGTTTCTTCACATGAAACTGAATACAAAAAAAAATTAAATAAATAATATATTATATATATATATATATATAAACATGGACTCTTACTTTAAGGGAGGAAAGGAGATTACGAGTATTTGAGAATAAAGCTCTAAAGGGCCGCATGCAAATACATTAGTCTCTACTCAAATTACTTCCAATCACTGGTGAGCTGACTCACCGTGAGCAAGTGCAAAGATCGAATTAGCTACCCACTAACTGGTCATGCATGAAAGTCGTCGTTTTCGTAATATTGCCAAGAAATTACCCAGAATTCTCAGGGATAAAAACACTTCCGTTATTTTCGTCTGCTATAGAGGAACGCATTTACGCTTGCGTCCCGCAAATAATACCGTATACAACGTCTGCATGGCGCAATATTACGCCGATTCTCCTGTTCTTCCAATTGAATTCTTTGGTAGACTCTATCAAATTCCTCTTCTCCGCGTATACCGACAACATGATCGAAGTCTTCAAGGTCCGACATCTTGGATAAAGCGGCAAGGTTTCAAACTACATCGGTTATCATCGGTTCCCTTCGGGATTCTCACGATAAGTTTCTATCTTAAGCTATGATCTTAAGTTACCTCGTCAGGTAGCTTACGAATTATTATCGCATGAATAGATTTCTGAGTAAGCAAAATCGTATTGGGATAAAACTTTCTCAGCAGAGAACGCATTTTACGGTCTAATGCGTTCAAAGATTCGAGGAACATTTTAGAGATGGACAGGTGAACAGAGACGAATGCATAACAGTGAACTAGATGGTCTTTATAGGAAGCCAGATATAATAAAAACAATGAAGTCTCGTAGACTGCGATGGGCAGCACCAAATTAACTAAATTAAGCTTACAATAAATATTATAAATAATTCCAATACTATCTGTAATAATATAGCCTACATGACCAGATTCTAACTCTGGGGCACTTGTCTGCCAAAATAGTTAATAATATTCAATAATTAAAAATTAATCACCCATTACTTAAAATTGCTAAAAATGTTTTAATTGATCTCCCGTTAATTTTTTAGCTGAATATGCAAGAATTTTATTTATAAGAATACTTTTTTTTTGTAATTTCCCTTATGTAGGAAAACCAGAGGGGAAACGCCCAGTTCGTAGACCAAGAATGAGGTGTGAGATTAACATTAACTATGAATTGAGGGAGGTAGATTATACAGGGAATGATTGGAAAGCATAGCTCAGGATAGGGGTGTATGGAGAGCTTATTGAGCTTATGTCCGCGCGGCCATGAACCTACGGGTTCGATAGTGCCAGTGAATAAGTAACTTTTCCGCAAAGTAGGAGTCTTGCCCCAGGTACACATAGATAGATAGAAGACATTCCATGAACCAGCATATATTCGACTTGAGGAATTCATATAGTTTACACAGTCCCGGCGTGGCCGCATGATGATTCACACTAACCCGGATAAGCTAACATCTATCATAATATCTGTAATATAGGTGATAGATATTTCCTTGTTTGTTAATTGCAATGGAGATATCCCCGAGTGTCACCTGACGTTAGCATGACGATATTTTTCCTTGGAAGGTGATGTTAGCACTACTTAATGTACGTGGTAAGGAATTCCCTGCGCCACGTGAAAACATGCAAGTCAGGGCACTTTACATGTATCGGCTACTGTGCACCAAGTGTCAAATAGACACAGGCGTGATGTGTTACCCCACCACCTTGCACTGTCGGCAACTTTCATTTCATTATTCATAATGGATTCACTACCTTAGCTACTGTACGTAACCCATATTGTAATGTCCGGAATGTTCATATCGGTAAATCCGGATGGCACCTTAACAGCTTACATGAGGCATAAGAGGAGTCGGTTCTGAAGACAGGCACAAAGTAAATCCCAATAAAATATGTATAAGTAAAGTGATCCCACATCAGGCCCGGAAGCCCTTGGGGTAGTGGGAGGTTAAGGCTCCCAATTTTTCTAGACAATCGGCACTTTATATCAGCCGGGTTGTCAGCCTTGCGTGACGGCCGCCTTTACCCCAGAACAAGCGTCTGGTACTCATTTCCGTTAGAGGCTGAGTCGACCCCAGGGTCATAGTGCCGCCAGAGGGTTTGGGTTAGTTTAAAAATCCTGATCCCAAAGGGACTTGAACCCTCGACCCTCCGGCTTGTAGCTCAGTGCCTTAACCACTACACTACGGCGTGCCCCAATAAAATATGTATATACATGTATATCCGGTTCTAATTACACGGTAATATTACACTTTTTTGTGTTAATTAAAAAAATATATTATTCTTCTTCTTCTCCATTATTCCACGAATTGTCATGGCTACATCTAAAAGAGAGAAGAAAACCGCACTGTCTAATTCTCTTATTTAAGATCCTACATACCTCGATTCCCAATTATTTATCACCACGTTTTCAGTATCTATCCTCAAACTATAACTTAAACACAAGATCACAACATAGTCTCTTGCTTAATATACCGCAACATAGGACATCACATCACTCCATGTCATATACCATCTCCACTTCTCGCAACTGGAATTCCCTACCACAAGAAATAAGGGGCTCCGGACATTGGCATCTTTTAAAAGAAATCTAAATTTATATTTGCTCTAACGTCGACTTCATTATTATCCAGTGTAAGGTACATAAATATTAATTGGTGTTTCTCACATAATTTTACATTATTATATTATTATTTTCATTATTATTATTATTATTATTATTATTATTATTATCATCATTATCGTAATATTATTGTTATTATCGGATAAAATTTTTGTTTGTACATGAAATATACATTGCTACATTTAATGTATCTTTAACTGTTTATAATTAGTATAGTGTATATCTATATTTGTCAAATATTCATTTGTATTTGTGCTGGTTGAGTGGAAGTGAAGGCCTTATGGCCTTAACTCTGCCAGAATAAATAAAACATTATTATTATTATTGTTATTATTATTTTTACTATTATTATAATAGTTTAACCCCTCACTTGTAGGTACTTTAACATTCCCCACGCCGCCGCGCCGCTCGGACCTTACAGTGGCATGACCTGTCGGGAGAGGGATTTCAACTTTGTCTTTTTCGTCTTCTTCTTCTTCTTCTTCTTCTTCTTCTTCGTCATCTAAGCGTTGGATCTTTCCAGTTTCATGAAAGCTAGAATTGTTAGAATTGTTCAGACCATCTGTGTGGGCGTCCAACATTTCTCTTTCCGTGTGATTTATAATTCAGCAATAATTTTAGAAATATTTCTTCTAGCATTCTATCAACATGCTCTTTCCAAGGTATTCCTATATTTAACTATTCGAACTGTAGGTTTGAAAATGTTTAGTTCCTTTCTTACATCTTCATTTCGTTTTTAATCCAGCAGAGTATATCCTGCTATATTCCTTAAAAATCTCATCTCAACTGCTTCCAATCTTTGTTCTTGTATTTTAGTGACCGTCGAACATTCTGATCCATACATCAATACAGGAACAGCTATTACTTTATAAAATTTCATTTTTGTTTCTTTTCTTGTATTTTTAATGGTTCTTTTTAAAAGCGTCACATATTAGATTAAATTTATTTATTTTATCATTAATATCTCCAATTTTAGCAAATGATAAATTGAAACATAGATTCAGCTTTGTATATATATATATATATATATATATATATATATATATATATGATATGAAAAGAAAAATAAATGCTTGAGTCCGGATTTGAACCCGAGTCTCTCAAGTCTGTACGTTTAGCGCTCTAACGACCTGAGCTACCCAAGTATATATATATATATATATATATATATATATGGAAGAAGTTCAAATAAAGCAAGTGAAACAAACTAAATATTTGGGAATAATTATGGATAACATTGAAGGTAAAGGAAAAGAGAACATAAAACATAGAATTGAATTGAGTAGCAAAATAATATCACCGTTAAATTCCATATGAGGGATAAGCGTATTTGGAAAGACACAAAAAAAATATTGGTAAAACATTGGTGGAATCTGTTGCAATGTATGCAAGTGAGGTATGGATAATGAATATATACTACAAGAATAGACGAATAGCTCTAGAAATTGATTATTTACGCAGAATTGCCAGAAAGTCAAAATTAGAACATGTCGCAAATAAGGAAATTAGAAACTTAATGGAAGCAGAAGAAAGCATAATTGAAAAAAAAATTGAGGAGAAGGAATTAACATGGTTAGGACATATTTAAGAATGGAAGATTAGCGATGGCCGAAATAACTACGCCGCTCAAAAAAATTAGGGGATATTGTAGAATAACCTATTAAGACTATGTTTTTAGGAACAGTATTAGATGCAATCACTTACTATTACTCCAAAAGAATGTAAACAAGAGTTTGAAGTCATTATGTAACCTCTGTACCACACCAGATGTCAAAGAGATCCTGAGTAGGAATATGGCAAACAAACAAAGCAACATTAACATGGGTGAAAATGTTTCTTTAGTATGGTGTATGGTCTCCTCGAACGGTCAGCACTGCCTCACACCTGTGTGGCATTGATGCAATGAGGTTAGCAATGAGTTCTTGGGGGATACGTGGCCACTCTTCCATAAGAGCAATGTGCAGCTCTGGAACAGTTGTGGGAGGTGCTGGCCTGCCTGCAATGCGCTTGCCTAATGCATCCCACACATGCTCAATCGGATTTAAGTCCGGGAAGGAAGCTGGCCATTGCATACGCTCGATACCCTCCACTTCCAGCATGTCGTCCACCAAGCCAGCTCTGTGGCGTCGTGCATTATCGTCCGTAAAAAGAATAGAATCACCTATGGCATCAGCATAAGGCACGACAAAAGGTCGGAGAATCTCATCTCTACACCTTACCGCAGTCAAAGTACCACCTTGGATGACGTAGAGGTCCGTACGTCCACCACTACTGACTCCTGCCCACACCATCAATCCACCGCCACCATATGGGTATCTTTCACGTACAAAAGCTGGATTGTTTCGTGTCCCTTTTTCTCTCCAGATGAATACACGCCGACTATCACATTCCACGTTGAATCGCGACTCATCAGAAAAAAGAACTGATCTCCATTCAGCATGCCTCAACCAACCCACGATGTTTCCTCCGCCCAGTTTCTGCGATCTCTACGGTGTTGTGGAGTTAACCTGGTACACACCATGGGCATATGGGCATAGAGACCACTTCCATGCAGTCGATTACGGACAGTTTGAGTTGACACCCTGCGTCCTGTTGCTGTTTGAAGTGTATTTCGCAGTTGAGTTGCATTCTGCTGTCTATTCCGACGGGCTGTTAACAAGAGGTAACGGTCATCCCTTGCTGTTGTTGCCCTTGGTCGACCTTGTCCGGCTCTTCTGTGAACAGTATGTTATTTGAAAATGATTCCAAAGTCTGGAAATCACGCTTTGAGACACCCCAATGGCTTGTGCCACCTCTTGTTGTGTCTGTCCAGCTTCCATCCTTCCTATGGCCCTCCAAGCCATTGTAATATATTTAGCGTGAAAGAGTTTTTTACCTTTATCTTTAAATTATTTATTATTTTTTATGGGTTTTAAGCTTTTTTTTATTTCCCTTATTATTTAGTGAACATATTTAAGTTGCTATTTTATTTATTTTACCGTTCTTTGATTCCGACTTTCGGGGTATTCAATTTTACCCTATTAACCAAATTATATTCTGAATTAATTGGTTCAGGTAAATTACATTGTCGAGACATCACTGTCCCTAAGGCAAGTCATTCACTAACTGAAAACTGGACTGGATTTAAAAACAGCAACAAAACATTCACCCCCACACCACCCTTTCACATCAACAGTACAAAAACTGCCCTCTGGTGTGGTACCGAGGTTACGTAACAACTTCAAACTCTTATTTACATTATCTTGGAGTAATAGAAAGTGATTGCATCTAATACTATTCCAAAAAACATAGTCTTAATAGGTTATTCTACAATATCCCCTAATTTTTTTGAGCAGTGTATATCAATGGCAACCGACCAGACAGAAGATAAAAGGGAGACCAAGGTTATCATAGAAGGAAAGCATGAGGATAGTAATGCAAGCAAGAGGGCTAAGCATTGAAGATGCCCAAGATCGTAGGCTTTGGAAGTTCGGCACGGGAAAACGGCAGGAGCTATAAAAACCCGAAGAATATATATATATATATATATATATATATATATACCCAAGAACTTTGGTCTGCTGCATACGAGGCAGTGATGTTATCTCGATACCACAATGGTGGACTAAGTAATGGTTAATTTTGCTTTAATATAGGCCTATATATAATCTCATGGTCTTGTGGTTAAAACTTTTGGCAAAGGTTCATGAGGTCCCGGGTTCGAACATTTCCTTAAAGATAATTATTACTTCTTCTTCTTCTTCTTCTTCACTTCCTGGTTTAGGCATTAGTTGCCTGTTCCGTCTTCACTAATAGATCTAAGACCATCTCTTCCGAGGACGTCCGACATCTCTTCTTCCTCTCGGAAAATAATGTAAGATTTTATTTGGTAATCTACTTTCTTCTATTCTTTCTATATGTTCTTTCCACAATATCTTGTTGTTAAATATATTTTCTTTTATGGAGTAGATCTGCAGTTCTTCACGGATATCCTCGTTTCTTATCTGGTCCATTCTAGTGCAGCCTTTTACTCTTCTTAAAAATTTCATCTCGGCTGATTGGATTTTACTTAGATAATTATTACTGTGGGCACCAATGTTATAGAATTTATACTTTTAATAATTATGTTTGAAAACCGTTGAGGTGAAAATTATTTCAATTATATATTTTTTTACCTTATATTGAGGATGACTGCGATATAAGTATGTTGTATGGTGTAAGCCCATGTTTTCCTTAACAGAGATTTAGGCACTCTCCGTCTACACGGAAGAATTTGAACCATACTAATTTACTTACACTTGTTTTTGTATAGATGTAATTTGAGTGGACCGTGGTCGGCGTTCTGCCTCATACTCACATCTAGGAAACCAAGGCAGTACTAGGACGGGAAAATTCGGTAAATTTTGCTTAGAGACCTTTTCATTCAGGCTTAAGGATCTTTTACGAGCCTGAAAATCTTCAGATTCGGGACCCACGGCTTAAAGTCCCTCCCGGAGGACTTGCTCCTTGGATTTTTCCATCCTAAAAAATCCATCGACCCCGGCCGGGTTTGAACCCGCGACTCTCGGGACCAGAGGCAAGGAGCATAACCACTAGACCACCACTGTGTTATATGAGGTAAAAAAAAATTATAATTGAAATGTTATAGAATTTACGTTAAATTTTGGTTTAATGAATCTACCGGTGCTTCGTTATCATTTATCAGCCATCGTCGGAGTAACATAATTCCGTCTTCTGGGCAACCCATCGGGGGCACGCCGTAGCGTAGTGGTTAAGGCACTGAGCTACAAGCCGGAGGGTCGAGGGTTCAAGTCCCGGTGGGGTCAGGATTTTTAAACTGACCCAAACCTTCTGGCGGCACTATGGCCCTGGGGTCGACTCAGCCTCTAACTGAAGTGAGTACCAGACGCTTGTTCTGGGGTAAAGGCGGCCGTCACGCAGGGCTGACATCAAGTGCCGATTGTCTAGAAATAGTGGGAGCCTTAACGTCCCACTACCGCAAGGGCCTCCTGAGGCCTGTAGTGGGAATACTTTACTTTATAAGGCAATCCATCATCAGAAGGAAGTTACAATTCCGGTAATGTCAGGAGGGAATGCCAGAAATGTCGCAAGACCACCCGGTAGCATTGAAAATATTAAACAAATGTATAAAACAATCCAGTCAGAATTAATTTTTAATTAATTCCCGAAAATCGCCATATTGATACAATTTTCTCACTAACAACTTGAACTATGACATTCTCAGGATACTTTACTCACTTTAAGATGAAGCCGCCGCAACAGAATCAGTAAAGTGGTCTTCAAAAACCCTATTTACATACAGTAAGTAATTTATATATGAAAAAGAATATATTTCCTAGGAAGTAAAATTCAATCATATTCTATATTCTAGTCGGCCGCGGTGGTCCAGTGGTTATGTTCCTTGCTTCTAGTCCCTAGGGTCGCGTGTTCAAACCCGTGCGGGGTCAACGGATTTTATTATGGAAATATCCAAGGGAGAAGTCATCCAGGAGAGACTTTAAACCGTAGGTTTTCTGGCTCGTAAATGAACCGCTAGCTGAATAAAAATGATTCTGTAGAAAATTAAACCGACCTACATACTTCCAAGAAATACCTTGATTGTCTACTGTATGTCTTATTATGACGATACGCTAACCACATGTCACTCGTTGACATTCAGGCCTATAGGTAAAAAAATGATTACTAAATTAACTTGGTTAAGATACGTAGGGTGCGTGTAGGCAAACAGTTTTCGGACACTTTTGAAATCCAGAATGGGTTGAAGCAAGGAGATGCACTATCTCCTCTACTATTTAATTTTGTACTAGAGTATGCCATCAAATTTTTAGAGGATAAGGAAGGCCTACAACTCAATGGTATTTATAAGCTGTTAGTTTATGCTGATGATGTAGTAATATTGGCCGATAGCGAGGAGATACTAAAGGCCAACACGCACACACTGTTGAGTAACACTAAGAAATTAGGACTGGGAGTAAATATCAATAAAACTAAATATACTGTCACACGTAGAAATGCATTATATAATGGAAATGGACAACTAATGACAAATGAGGGAAATTTTGAGGAAGTGGCTGAATTCAAATACCTAGGAACAATAGATGCACAAAGAAATTAAACACAGGCTCAATTCTGGAAATACGTGCTATTATGCATTGCAGAGACTCTTGATGTCCCAACTCCTTTCAAAAAACGTTAAACTGAAAATATATAAAACTATTATTCTACCAGTGCGAAACATGGAATCTTACTTTAAGGGAGGAAAGGAGATTACAAGTATTTGAGAATAAAGTACTTAGGAAAATTTTTGGACCAAAGAGAGATGAACAGACAGGTGAATGGAGAAGACTACATAACAGTGAACTACATGGTCTTTATAGGAAGCCAGATATAATAAGAACAGTTAAGTCTCGTAGATTGCGAAGGGCAGGACATGTTGCACGTATGGGGAATGAAAGACGTGCATGGAAGCTTCTTGTAGGAAAGCCAGAGGGAAAATGATCAGTTGGTAGACCAAGAATGAGGTGGGAGAATAACATTAACTATGATTTGAGGGAATTAGATTATACAGGGAATGATTGGAAAGCATTAGATCAGGATAGGGATGCATGGATAGCTTATGTCAGGATAGCTATGAACCTTCGGGTTAGAGAGTGTGGGTGAGTTAGTTAGTTAGTTATTTGTCAATTATTTCTGAAGTGTTTGAGATTCCTAATTACTGACTAAAGATTTATTTATTTTGGGCCAAGGAGAGTGTATGTTGCTCGATATAGGCCTATAAGTAATCTCATCTCTGAATCTTCAATTCTCTTTTTTTTTTATTAGCCGTAGTTTGTAACAAGTTTCTGACCCGTATAAAAATATATTGTAGATAGGACCAAAGTTTTGTATAATTTCAAAATACTTTCCTTTCTCACTTCTCTCAATGCAGTTTAATTGTACCGATTACTCTCTCTCTCTCTCTCTCTCTCTCTCTCTCTCTCTCTCTCTCTCTCTCTCCTCTCTCTCTCTCTCTCTCTCTCTCTAAAAATATATAGTGAATATAAAGCGATTGTACAGTTATATTTAAAATATATTAAAACTGTTATTCTCCGAGTTATATTTTATAGATGCATAACATGGACTCTTATGTTAAAAAAAAAAACAAATATTTGAGAGCAAGGTTCTTAGGATAATTTTTGCACCAAGGAGAGATGAATAGACAGACGAATGGAGAAGACATCTTTATACGAAATCAGATATAATAAGGACAGTTAAGTCTCGATGGAGAATACATGTGCCACGAATGGGGAATGAAAGAGGGGCCTGGAAACTCTGCAGAAAACCAGAGCGAAAACGCCCAATTGATAGGCCAAGAATGAGGTGGGAGAATAACATTTACCATGATCTGAGATAATTATATTTTACAGGAGATGATTGAAAAACATTAGCTCAGGTTAAGGATGTATGGAGAACTTATATCCGCGTGCCATGAACCTAAGGATTCGATAATTCCAGTGAGTTAATTTTAATAAAAATCGGAAATATATTTTCTAATACTTTTATCCCTCGTTACAACCGAAAATCATCTTCCCATAAAGGATTATTAAAACTTTTTACTTACTTGCAACTTAAAATAGCACTTTAGGAAAAAAAACGCTAAAACCTTTAAAAAAAAGATGAAATAAATCACCATACTACAAATAAGTAAACTATGGGAAGAATTAGAGATAAGACTGATGAAATACAGAAACGACTTTTAAAGTGGTTTGGATATGGGTACACGAAATGTCCAACGAAATTCTTAGAATGTACACCACCAGGTAAGGAAAGATTGGAACGACCATTAACACAGTTGGAAGAATGATATTGTTACGTGTCGCATAACGACGTTTGAATTGCGCGGATGAGTCGCCTCTGGCGAGTTAGATTACCCGCAAGCCGGCAGAATTATCTGGAGTGTATTACCAGATGGTTCTACCGGTGTCTCTCCGTCCTTTGGAGGATTCATTTCCAGAGGATTCTGGGCGTCGAAGTTACTCGAAGCCGTTTCCACACACAACTTTCCTCGCGCTTATATGAGGGCAGAGGCATGAGTCAGTCAGTCAGTCAGTCTGCGGCAGCGAGTCTTATGGTGAACAGTGTGACGATAAGTTGTGATGAATTTATTTATCAGTGAGATAACAATTAAAATAAGATTATTTCGGGAATTGTAATTGTGAATAGAAAAGATTGTTGATAATTCCAGAAATAAATAAAGTGGTTAGTGAAATTAAAAAAAAAAATCATTGTGCTTATTACGCCTAAATAACATAGAAAGAAAATAGAGGTTATCACGGCACAATATTAAAGTAACCGTGGAAGGAAGACATTGGGATAATAACACTTCTTAGACGAAAAGGATATGCAAATTCGAAACAGACATACAACACCAGTTGTAACAATCTGTAATATAATAATAGTCATCCAATCAAATCAGGTACAACAGTTTCCATATTCCGGAAACCAAACATCATTCCACTCTGTCCGTCCATTGTCCGGCTCCAATCCTCGCACATTCACAGTTGCTTGCACTTCTTCCATCCAAGCCTTCCTCGGTAGTCCTTTCTTCCTTCTCTCTGCTGGTATCTATTTCATGATAATTATCTGGTAATCTTTTTTTTTTCTCTGACATTCTTCTTCCAATCCTCGTACATTCCAGTTGCTTGTATTTCTTCCATCCAAGCCTTCCTCAGTAGTCCTTTCTTCCTTCTCTCCATTTCATGATAATTTTCTGGTAATTTTTTCCCCCGACATTCTTCTTCCAATCCTCGTACATTCCAGTTGCTTGTACTTCTTCCATCCAGCCTTCCTCGGTAGTCCTTTCTTCCTTCTCTCTGCTGGTATCTATTTCATGATAATTATCTGGTAATCTTTTTTTTTCTGACATTCTTCTTCCAATCCTCGTACATTCCAGTTGCTTGTATTTCTTCCATCCAAGCCTTCCTCAGTAGTCCTTTCTTCCTTCTCTCCATTTCATGATAATTTTCTGGTAATTTTTTCCCCCGACATTCTTGTTCCAATCCTCGTACATTCCAGTTGCTTGTACTTCTTCCATCCAAGCCTTCCTCGGTAGTCCTTTCTTCCTTCTCTCTGCTGGTATCCATTTCATGATAATTTTCTGGTATTTTTTTTTCTGACATTCTTCTTCCAATCCTCGTACATTCACAGTTGCTTGTACTTCTTCCATCCAAGCCTTCCTCGATAGTCCTTTCTTCCTTCTCTCTGCTGGTATCCATTTTATGATAATTTTCTGGTAATCTTTTTTTTTTCTTCATGACATTCTTCTAACATTGCTGTACAATTGGAGCCCTTTCTTTTCAATTATATACAAGATGCCTGGTTCCACCTGCATCCCCGTTTTTTTCCCTGTATACAGTATAATTATTTTTTATATTCTTGAATTTCCAGTTGATCTCAAAACATCAATATCAATGCTTAAAAATATTTTGTTTTGCCAAACTTCGGCGCCGGCCGTATGATAAAATGTTTTTTAACTATCGTTCGATATATATATATATATATATATATATATATATATATATATATTTCTTTATTTTTTAAAGGCCTATGTTTGTTCCACTGCATATAATTTAAAACTTGTATTTATAAGAATAAAAAATAATAATAATAATAATAATGACTATTTAACTCATGCCCCAAATGGGAGTCAATGACCAATCACGTTTCAATGATTTCTGTATTACAACCAATCAGAGACGTGTTTCACGAAATAATTATCAACGTTAGGATTATCATATATTAAGCAAAGCTCCTCCTTTTTAATATTCTGAACAGGTCTGACCGTTATTTTGCAGTGACTGAGCCTATAACAAATACGGCTACCAGATTGTATATAATAGTGCTTACATGTCAACATTTGTAGCAATTGATTATACCACCAAAAAAAGAAACCACTGTTTGCACTTTCTTAAATGTATACGACATCAAAAATGAATTAATATACAGATTGATGTGTTTCATTTTTTCTCCACTAGAGAGCATTCTTACAATATTGCGTTCCTTTGGCAATAAATAGTATGATCTGGTTGCAGTGATAAACAAAAGAAGCAGTAGAAGCGTAGGCTACCTATCGTTTCTCATTAGTTTTCAAACATCACCGTTTACTTTAAATATAAAAATATTTTTAAATAACTGTAGTTAAATAATGATTTGTGAGTAAACAGCTTTATTTTATTCGTTAAATAGTCCTAACAAATGCCACTCTTGATTTCCAAATTCTCTAGATAAATTCACTCCTCACTTCGTGAGTCGTGAATTTATCGATAATTTGGAAATCACTCGTGGCATTACTTATGATAATAATTGTATTGCATTGTAAGCCTATGTTTTCCCTTAACAGAGATTTAGGCGCTCTCCCCAACAGGGAAGAATTCGAACCATACTAATTTAGTTACACTTGTTTTCGTATAGATGTCATTTTGAGTGGTCCGTGGTCAGCGTTCCGCCTCATACTGACATCTAAGGAAACCAAGGTAGTACTAGGACGAGAAAATTCGTAATTTTGCTTAGAGGCCTTTTCATTCAGGCTTAAGGATTTTTTACGAGCCTGAAAATCTTCAGACTCGGAACCCACGGCTTAAAGTCCCTCTCGGAGGACTTGCTCCTTGGATTTTTCCATCCTAAAAAATCCATCGACCCCGGCCGAGGTTGAACCCGCGACCCTCGGGACCAGAGGCAAGGAGCATAACTACTAGTCCACCGCGGCCGACAATAATAATAATAATAATAATAATAATAATAATAATAATAATAATAATAATAATAATAATAATAAACAAAAAAATATTTTTAATACAATAATCAGAAGCATTATTACCTATGGAGCTGATGTGTGGGCTTTAATTGCACAAAGGAAAAAAAAAATTGCTCGCCACTGAAATGGACTACTGGAGACGTGCTGCAAGAATATCCAGGAAGGATAAAATCAGAAATTCATATATAAAAGAAAAAATGCAGGTACAATATTCAATATTAGATTTTATAAAGAAGAAACAATTAAATTGGTACGGACACATTAGAAGGATGAAAGAAGGAAGACTACCTAAGATAATCTTGGATTGGGAACCACAGGGAAGGAAAAAGAAGGATAGACCAACTATTACGTGGATTCAGGGAATCAATGAAACTAAGAGGGAATGGGAAATAGAAGAAGATATATGGATGAACAGACAAGAATGGAAAAATGTGTTGAAACGTGTAGTTAACTGTGAACATGGGTGCCGGAAAAATGTATATTCATTGTAAAAGCCAGAATAATAATAATAATAATAATAATAATAAAATAATAATAAATAATAGCAATAAAAGAACTAAAATTCTTCAGATATATATATATATATATATATATATATATATATATATATATATGCGTATAATTTATGCATATTTATACCCTAGCAAGTTTCCTGACATTGAAATTCTGACTACTCGCATGAGAATAATGAATTGCCTGATGGATATCATTTTAAAAAGAGAAGACCTCATTTAGCGTCCTCTTAACTCACTCTTTATATTCCAAGAAAATTATTAAGTAGCTAATATGCTAATAAGTCATGTCAACGCTTGTTAGATGTATCATTAGTGCTTTGAAAATAAAGCAAAATGTTATCTGCTACTTAAATGAAAACTGGAACTTAAATGACACGAATTAAAAAATCAATTTACATAATTACATTTGTAAAATTCAGTCCTTTATGTAATGACATAATAAATTGTCTTGTTAATTAATTTTCTAAACAAATCTTGGAGGATATAAAAGGCGGGTAATGGAAGAAAATAAACGACCAAATTCATTACCCGCGTAATTGTTTTACATTTATAAAATGTATGTAGTTTATTAAAATGGCTCAAATATTAAATTGATGCCATAAATTCATTTACAAAACTAATATAGTAAGAAAGACAAACCATTGGTTTGAGCAACGTGTGCAGGAATTTGTAATGTCCTCAGGCTTTTTGATTCATAATCGAATCTTCGCACGTAAACTGGGATCATTTATATTACTGCTACCATTACCACCTTAAACAGTACTTACCGAAAGGGCTATTATATTTTATCACAGCCTTCGTTAAAATATTCCTACATTTTTACTACTTATCATCAACATGAATAAATTTTCCTTTATAAAACTAAAATAATGACCTTTTGTGAAAAATCCCAATACCAAGCAAATTTGTTTACTTACTTACTCCACTGGCACTATCGAACCCGTAGGTTCATGGCCGCGCGGACATAAGCTCTCCATACATCCCTATCCTGAGCTAATGCTTTTCAATCATTCCCTGTTTAATCTACTTCCCTCAAATCATAGTTAATGTTATTCTCCCACCTCATTCTTGGTCTACCAACTGGGCGTTTTCCTCTGGCTTTCCTACAAGAAGCTTCCATGCTAGTCTTTCATTCCCCATACGTGCAATATGTCCTGCCCATCGCATTCTACGAGATTTAACTGTTATTATTATATCTGGCTTCCTATACAGACCATGTAGTTCATTGTTATGTAGTCTTCTCCATTCACCTGCCTGTTCATCTCTCTTTGGTCCAAAAATTTTCCTAAGTACTTTATTCTCAAATACTTGTAATCTCCTTTCCTCCCTTAAAGTAAGAGTCCATGTTTCGCACCCATATAATATAACTGGTAGAATAATAGTTTTATGTATTTTCAGTTTAACGTTTTTTTTAAAGCAGTTGGGACATCAAGAGTCTCTGCAATGCATAATAGCACGCATTTCCAGAATTGAGCCTATGTTTAATTTCTTTGTGCATCTCATTCCTATTTGTGATTATTGTTCCTAGGTATTTGAATTCAGCCACTTCCTCAAAATTTCCCTCATTTGTCATTAACTGTGTGATTCACCATGAACAAATTTACAATATAAATAGATGAATATTAATATTAATTAATTATTTTATAACATTATTAATCCTTTTATATAAAGGGGGATAAAGTTAAATTGGAATATATCTACATCGATATATTACAAGAAAATTATTAATTTTATGTATGATATATTTTCTATCATCATCATCATCAACAACAAGGATTAGGCCCAATGGCCTGTTCCGATCTCATTATAGGTCGAATTGGTCCTTCCATCTCTTCAATGGTCTTCCCAACGTTCTTCTCCCTTTTGGTTTATAATTATACATTCTTCTTGGTATGCGCTGTTCATTCATTCGTAATACGTGCTGAAGATAAGCATTTTGATAATATGTTATACTTTCACAGAGATTAAATGTATTAAGTTCTGTTCTTATATCTTCGTTTTTCTTTTTATCGGTCCTTTGATATCCTGCTATTGCTCTCAACATCTTCATTTCAGCAGCCTCTATTTGTTTATTTGTGTATTTTCTATTATAGAATAATTATTATTATTGTGCGTATCATCATCATCATAGTACATTCACGAATTTAGGTCATTTGCTGACCAGTTTCGGCCTCAAGAGAAACGCCATCCAGAAGTCTTTTGAGTGGACGTCCTGGTCTTCTTCTTCCTGCAGGTTGATATTTTAATATTTGTTTGGATATCCTGTGATCTTCCATTCGATGAACATGTTGAATCCATCTTGACTTGTGATCAGAAATTTTGTTTTCTAAAGGTTCCATGTAAACGCTTAATTGGTAGACCAAGAATGAGGTGGGAGAATAACATTAACTATGATTTGAGGAAGTAGATTATACAGGAAATGATTGGAGAGCATGAGCTCTGGATAGGGATGTATGGATAGCTTATGTCCGCGCGGCCATGAACACCTACGGGTTCGATAGTGCCAGTGAGTGAGTGAGTGAGTAAGTAAGTAAGTAAGTAAGTAAGTAAGTAAGTAAGTAAGTAAAGTATTAAGTAAGTAAGTAAGTAAAGTAAAGGTTCCATGTGAAATTCTTCTAAGATGTATTCATTTTTTTTGTGATCTAGTAGTGTGTATCCTGTGTAAGATGTCTTCATTTTTGTTTGTGATCTAGTAGTGTGTATATAGTGAATCCATTTTGACCAATTTCGTGAAATAATTTTGTGCAGAAATATTCTCAAGTGACGGTTCAATATTGTTTGCAAAGTGTGTAAAGTTTCATTGAATTGCGCGAGAAAGTGCCGTGTTTCGCAGCACGTATACATTGCAGAACATAAGTATGCTCTTTGTAAAAAGGCAAAACAAATTCAAAAATCATATCTGATATCTTCGTATGTTATTGATGGAATATGTTTATATTTTTTACTTAAGTCAGAAAAATTGATTTTTGTAAGAGCCTATTTTCGATTTTTAGTGCATATATTAATGATTTTAGTGCCTTTTTTGCCTGCCTATTTAAGTAACTAACATCCGGACTCTATAATAACAATAATAGTAATAATAATAACAAGTAATAATAATAATAATATTAATAATTATAATGATGATGATGATAATGATAACAATAATGATAATAATAATAATAATAATGATAATAATAATAACTATAATAATACAAACAAGAACGACAACAATAATAATAGTAATAATAATTATAATAATAATACATGATTTATCATTATTATCTATGTACCAATGTTGCGTGGAGCAAATTAAAAATGTTTTAATTTTGGGACCTTAGTCCTCCTAAGATTTACTTACTTACTTACTCACTGCCACTATCGAACCCGTAGGTTCATGCCCGCGCGGACATAAGCTCTCCATACATCCCTATCCTGAGCTAATGCTTTCCAATCATTCCCTGTATAATCTACTTCCCTCAAATCATAGTTAATGTTGTTCTCCTCTCCCACCTCATTCTTGGTCTACCAACTGGGCGTTTTCCTTCTGGCTTTCCTACAAGAAATTTAAAAATGTTTTAATTTTGGGACCTTAGTCATCCTAAGATTTAATAACTATTATTTCACAAACCAATGAAATTCAATTATATTGTCACAGGATAACCTCGATTTTCCTTCCGCGTTATTTTGGCGTAAATAAGCACACTGATTTTGTTTTTAATTTCCCACCAAACACGTTATTTATTTCCACAATTATCAGAAAACTACAATTAACTACTAATCTTCTTTTAATTGTTATCACAGAACTATTTTCCACTGAATAAGTTCGGCACAATTCTCGTTCATTTGACGTCACACTGTCCACCGCAAGACTGACTGGGATCTCCTGCCTACGCCCTTTTATAAGACGCGAGGAAACGCTTGGAAACAGCTTCGAGATATTTCGAAGCCCAGATCCTCTGGTCATGAATCTTTCTCAAAAGGGGAGGGTTACACCGATAGAACTGTCTGGTAACACACTCCAGACACTTCGGCTGGTTGTGCGGGTTCTCTAACTCGCCACAGGCAACTCGCCCGCGCAATTCAAACATCACTATGCCTCACGTAACACTATTATCACTCTGTAGTGAACAGTTAATCTACGGAGTGAATTCGAGTTAGCGTGAGACTTTAGTTCTCATAGGATGATACAGGATAAATTATAAATTTTAAATCTAAGGGAAGTGGAATATAGAAAGAGGTGTCGGAAGAAAAGCTGGAAAGTGTTTAGTTTAAAACGCGACCAGAGTTAGTTGCGTCACAATTCAACAGCAGCAGGTCGTCTTTCTCTTGTGTTAGCGGCTCGCTTCTGTGTAGGCGGTCAGACCCTCGATCGACTCCAGAAACAAGCATTAAGAACCATCTGCTGAACATTATTACAATTGCTGGCAATATATTTACATTGTCACATTCCAGGTATTTTCAAGGTCGTATAGATACAATGATATTATCTTATTCCAAGCTCATGCAATTTAAATGTATATACATCATCATCGACTTCACGGATTAGGTCTTTGCCTGTTCCGATCTTACATCTGTTCAGCACAGCGCTTTCTTGGTCTTCCTAGCGATCTTCGTCCTCCAGGATTATACATCAATGCTATCTTTGGTATCCTATCCTCTGTCATTCTTTGCAGATGTTCTATCCAATTGTCCCTGCGTTATTCTATTTGTTGAAGAAGTGGTTGTACTTTTAGTCCCTTTCTAATATTTTCATTTTTAATATATGTTCTTCTCATGTACAACCTTTCACAGCCCGTAAGAATCTCATTTCCGCTGTCTGATTTTACTTTTTTTCCCCCTTTTCCTTCAAGACCCAGGCCTCACTTCCATACACCATCGCCACTGGTAGTGCCATCGTTGAGTAAAATCTTAGCTGCATATCCTTTCTTACTTTGTTCCTCAGTGTTCGTCAAAATCTCTAGTCCTCCAGGTTGGGGTTGTGCGTCGGGCTGGAAACCCACCACGTAAAATTGTCCTTCTTAAAAGTCTCACACGATTAAACCGGGCGCAATTAAAAGACGACTACTACTTGGATAAATGGTCTTCTTCTTGATTTCCTGGTTTAGGCAAGATTTGCCTGTTCCGTCTTCACTAATAGATCTAAGACCATCTCTTCCGAGGACGTCCGACATCTCTTCTTCCTCTTGGAAAATAATGGAAGATTTTATTTGGTAATCTACTTTCTTCCATTCTTTCTACATGTTCTTTCCACTGTATCTTGTTGTTAAATATCTTTTCTTTTATGGAGTAGATCTGCAGTTCTTCACGGATATCCTCGTTTCTAGGAAAAATGGTATATAAACATAAATAAATCTGCCATGACAGCACCGAAGAACCATGACCGACTAAGGTGGTTACTGTCCAGGCCTAAGCAGACCCTTGGCCTACTAGTCGGCTGCTGGCTTCACATCCACATCTGTCATTTACAGAGGCGGACGATCATTCAGCCAGTTTTTTTGTACTTACATCCGATTATTATCGACATCCAAATTCTTCACGATGATGGATGGGAACCTTTTTCATACATGACGAATTCCATTTTTTTTTTTTTTTTTTTTGGGGGACTGGAACCAGTTTATTTCCCATAGTTCTGCAACAAAGCATGATGCCTTAGGGGCTTGGCTATAGCGCGTGACTCATACAACCCCTATTCCGATTTTTTCTTATAATTCACCTTTTCAAAACATGTAGAACAGGATATTTACCAGTTTTCGGGCCACGAAATGTCCTACTGTCACTTCTTGCTTCCTCCAACAACGCACGTTGGATTCGAGAACTCCGAACTCTCTTTCTGCTGCACGATTGCCGAAATGTTCCGCAAAACTTATCACTTTGTTATTTTTCTTTCCCATCTTGGAATACAATATAAATGCAAGTGCACATTAGAAGCGTTGAAAGTCAACTGAAATACCGGTATTTACTTTTCTAAAACTTGTCTCTACCAAGGGTAAGCATTGTTAATGTTGCGGGACTTTGGGTTTCTTTGCGAAGCAGGTAGTTCAGTTGCTAGTAGGGATGTAAGACTTGGCAATGGAATTCAGGGAAGGAAAATCCCTACTACACTTAAAAGAAAATGTAGGCCCTACCCAAATATATATGCGCAAAATACACGGAGCAAAACTAAAGTTCAAAATAATCCATTAAAAATTAAGGAAAATATGCAGGAGCGCAAATTACGCGAGAAAATACGGTAGTAAACACATTACTAACCCAACAATAGAAAGAAAGTCGATTGGTTACATCCAAAACTCCTAGCTGATTTATGATCTTAGATGTGTGTGTGTGTGTGTACTAATGTTCCCCCCCCCGTCTACTTTTCATGTTTCGGATTCTGCGTCAGGCGAATTGATTCCGTTAATAAGGCCTTTTTTCAATTTACCTATCATTTCGACAAACCACTTAAAGTAGACGGTATTTTCTTGTATCGTGTACAGAGAGGAGTGTAGGATGAGGGTATGTTTAATGTCTGTGCGTTGTCAAAGTTGGCTATATTGTGTGAGGGATGATAATGAAAGGAAGAGAGTGCTGGCACGTAGCGTACTCCTCTCAAAAAAAACTCCACGGAAGACGCCAGGCTTAATCTTTCTATACGACGAATGAACTGCTACCTTTCCTTCTCAACGTACAGAATAACAAATATTTTTATTTGTTTTGTTTTAAATATTGTATAATCGTAAAATTAGTTTTCTATATCTCATTATTTTCCTGTTTTTTATATACACTAGACAGGGACAATTTAATATGTCTTGCTTGTATACATTTTATTATTAGTTTTAGTCTTAATTTTAACTAATATTAACTGGTTGTATTATAGATCGTAATATGTATATTAGATATTATCTTTTGATCAAATTTTTACTTAGTGTTTAATATTAGAGTTAATTAAGATTGTTATATTCTTATGTAATATATGTTTGTCCTGGTGAGTGGAAGAGAAGGCCACATGGCCTTAACTCCACCAGGCTAAATAAATCTTAAATCTTAAATCTTAAAAATCTATGTGTTACGGAGAATTTTCGAATTTAATCCACACTTTTGTTTTATAATCTAACCCAAGGGCGTTAATAAGTGTTCAGTAGGCTTATTTAACCCTACGTCGGATAGGCTAACAAGGTAAGACACTGCTACTCTCTTGTCAGTTGTGTCGTTTCATTGGAAGTGCACCTATGCGTGTAGAAGCGGGGGCGAGTTTTCATATCAAGTCAACTAATTTTAACGGGTCTGATCTAACCGTTGAAAATTGAATCGCCAAGTTTAAGAAGGGAATGAACAACGACAAAAAAATAGCATGATTATTTTTAGTGCTCTCCAAAACCATACGCTGTAATTGAAGGTCTGTATCTTCCTCGTGACTGGTTTTTTGTTTCCTTCTTACCAATCACATGTGGAGTGAAATTTGGAGACACTTTGGAGCATTAAAATAAATTTTGACATTTTTTATTTTCCTTCCATTCTTAGACCAGATAGTTAAATAGTATAACATCACCTCTCCTAACCTGAGTTTGAAGATGTTATAGTTAAAATTCGAAACTCCACCGAATATCAAATCCGGGCCAGCTAGTTAGAAAGTAGGTATGCTACCACTAGAGCTAGTGCAGCGGACATTAAACAATCTATAAATAATAATTATTATTGAACAGAATTACTATAATTAAATAACAAAAAAAAGAGTTGCTAAGCTTAAACATCTTCTGTATTCAATGTTATAGCACTTCTGTTTTCCTCCATTTATTTATATCTTCACAATTTCCTTCCTGTAATCCATTCTCCGCCATCGATATCTTGATCCGCGTAATCTTAGATCGACTCTTCTTCTTTGTTCTCCACCGGGGAGTCGAAATTCGTTTTTAATAAATGAAATAATAATAATAATAATAATAATAATAATAATAATAATAATGAGAATAATAATAATAATAATAATAATAATAATAATAATAATAATGAGAATAATAATAATAATAACAATAATAATAATGTTTTATTTTACTTGATAGAGTTAAGACCTTAATAGGCCTATCTTCTTATTTACTACACCAAGGTTCATTACACAACATACACTGACGATTATGAATTATCTTCAATTAAATTAATAATAGACCTGCACTTTATAATATGAAAAATAAAATACAAAATATATTAAAATATAATAATAATAATAATAATAACCAATAAACTAATTAATTCTATCTCCATTCTATTTTTTCTACAATCCAAATAATAAATAAAATGTCATCTTCCAAAATTTAATATTCAAGCAATAGCTATAAGTAAAGCTAACAACAACCTATAACATGATTAAATTTTTGGGTTGATAATGAAAGTGAAAAAATATATATATAATATATATATATATATATATATATATATATATATATATATATAGGTGATCTCTGCTCTGGCATTCTTCTGACGTCTATAATATTAAAAAAAAACATTTAATTTGTATAGTAATTTTGTGACAAGTTATATTTTGTCATGTTTAATTATGAGAAGGTGATGTAATTTTGGAAAGTGGCCCAGGGCATACATGAACCTTGAGACGATGGTGCCGTGACGTCTGGCACGGAGAGGCTTCCCACTCGCCAATAAATACATCAGCACTTAGGAGCTATTTCAATTCATGTGGACAAAATTACCTAAAAAGTCACGCGCGAACTCGTCACTGATTACACATTCGCCCCACAGCTGTCCGTATGTTAATACATTTAAAACTATAGTTAATTGAATTCGTTTTGGTTGTATACATTTGTTTTTAGGTCAAATTTAAATTTGGAAAAGGAATATTATGGTAATGAAGCATTTACAGTCAATAGTTAATATTGTAAAATGTATTTATAAATTTGCAAATGTTTTTATTTTATCTTTTATATGTTTTACGTTGCTCCAACATTTCAAATTATTTTCACTTGAGATGAACCTAATGTAGGCCTATCCATAATCTCTATTTATTTTAGTTACAGGCTTAAGTTAACCCAAATATCTGAATATATTTTAGTCCATCCAACAAGTGAGGAGTATAGATATAATTAATAGTTTAAAAAACTAAAGCACACGCTTTATTAGAAAACCGAACTAAAAAATGAAAAATAATTTTAATTTCCAACACGCTTGGGAAAAATTAAAGTGGTCAACAAAAAAAAAAAACAAATCATCTCCAACACATATAGAATAAAACTAGAGTTATCTACAAAAAAATAATTTTACTATCAAAAGCGTGGGGTGCTCTTTATCAATTAATATATTTGATAATAAACAGATATTGGTAAAAGTAAAGTCTCTAAGAAGAAAACGTAAAAACCATAAAAAAGCACCCCACGCTTTTGATGGTAAAATTATTATTTTGTTGTAGATAACTCTAGTTTTATTCTACATGTGTTGGAGATGATTTTTTTTACCACTTTAATTTTATCCCAAGCGTGTTGGAAATTAAAATTAATTTTCATTTTTTAGTTCGGTTTCTAATAAAGCGTATTGTTTTAGTTTTTTAAACTATTATTTATTTTTAAAATTTTAGGTTTAATTGATTGTCATAAACCGGAATCCCATGAAAATTTAATTGCTTATGATATTTTTAGTGTCTAGGCGCGAATATAATTATATATTTTTAAAATTATTATTATCTAACATTATTATATCTTCTAAAAAAAATCTTCCGGGCCGTATTTGAACCAGCGACCTATGGTTTACTGAAATTATATACCCCTAGAGTTTACCACTCCACCAACCGAGCTACCAGAGGATATAATATTAATTTCTTACAACGATGGACTAAAAAGTCGATAAGTCCGCAACCTATTATATATTAGGCCTATTTATGAAGTTATTGTATATTCAAATTTGTTTTTAGATTGGATTTTAGAAGTATATAATAACTATATTTCAACTTGACCACCTCTCTGGTCTCGAGGTAGCGTGCTGCCTTGTCACGATCCCCGATCGGGACAGTTTTTCTGGGTGAGGTTTTTATCGGGGTTTTTCCTCACCTGTAAGACAAATGTCAGGAAAAACTTTAAGGCCCAAACGGTCCCCGAAATCATACGGCCATCATCATCATCATCCTTATCATTATCACCATCATCATCATCCTTCACCGGTGTGGAAAGCAACGGAAAGCTACCACACCTACAATTCCCTAGTAAAGCTGCAAAGCATAGCATGAAAATGCTATGATTTCAGTGAAAGACCTGCCCTCGGGCAGAGTTACTATGGATGGATGAATATTTGAACTAAAATCATTTGTCACAACTTTACTTTAATGATATAAATTAGCCTAATTCATTTTAATAAAACATTCGAATAACAGTTACTTCAATATCTGAAAACTGCAGTATTCTCTTAACCAGATGTAGTGGTCTACCCCAAAATTTGTGGAAATAGTTCCCTAAGTCACATTTGACTAATTTCTCCAAACAAGAGTCTTATAGTCATATTCGTTTAGTTATTCCAAACATCTAGAAACGTGTCCTTAACCCTGGAAGCTCGACATTTTTTTTTCGTTCACATGTGGTACAAACAGAGGCAAAAAATGTACACCATACTACAATCGAATAAAATATGTTTTGACTTAGTACAGTTCAGTATTTGAAGATTGTGGGTCTGTAACGCCATATGGACATATTCAACCCTGACATAGGCCGACCTACTGAGCGCCTGTCCTCTGGTTTTCCTTCAAGAAGTTTCCTTGTCCGTCTTTCATTGCCTTTTCTTGAAATATATCCTGCCCATCACATTTTATACTAGACTTAACAATTGTTCGTGAGTTGTTATTTCTGTTTTCCTATAAATATTATGTCTCGCATTGTTATGTAGTTTCTCCATTCGCCCCGTCTGTTAATCTCGCTATGATCCAACAATTTTCCTAAGAATTGTATTCTCAATTATTCGTAATATTTCCTACTTTCCTGTAATAAGACACCATGTTTCGTATCCCTGCAGTATAACTGGGAGATCACCGTGTTATAAACTTTTAGTTTAACTTTTTTTTTTCTTTGGATGATAGGAATGTTTTTCCAAAGTTGAGCACATATGTTTAATTGATTTCTCTATCCCATTGCTGTTTTAATTAATAATATTAGATGTTTGATATGTGCCATTTTTTACACATCATCGCCTAATTATTTATCACGCCGCTTCATCAGACTATCCGACACACATAATCTTGACACTCGATCCCATCAGCACATTGTCCTTTATATCCCTCCTCATCACACTGTATATTATTCATTATCTTTTACGATCTCGCTTACCAAAACATGGAATTCCCTTCCGCCCTATGTCAGAGACTGTCAAACTATAACATCCTTCAAAAACAAATTAAAGAATTATTTAATAACAAACTAACTTATACACCTCACTGATAGTATTCTTTTAACAATTAATAAATTTAATTATCTATGAAAATAATATTAAGATTAACAAATATTTTCTTTTGTTTTGTTTTAAATATTGTACAAACGTAAAATTAGTTTTCTATATCTCATTATTTTTCTTTGTTTTATATATAGGCCTACATTAGACAGGGACAATTTAATATGTCTTGATTGTATACATTTTATTATTAGTTTTAGTCTTAATTTTAACTAACATTAACTAGTTGCATTATAGATCGTAATATAATAGATATTATCTTTTGATCAAATTTTTATTTAGTATTTAATATTAGAGTTCATTGTGATTGTTATATTCTGATGTAATACATGTTTGCCCTGGTGAGTGGAAGAGAAGGCCACATGGCCTTAACTCCACCAGGCTAAATAAATACATCTAAATCTAAATAAATCTAGTTAAGTTTCCATTCCCTTTCAATAATTGCGTTTCCACGTATGACCACATATTTAGTTTTATTGATATTTAATTCAGTCCCAATTTCTTAAAGATATTTTAGAGAATGTGTGATTAGTTTTTAGCAATAATTCGATATGGCCTAATTAGTATTTTATCATCAGCATATACCAATATACTGATTAAAACCATTGAGTTGTATGTTTTTAATTAAATTGTAATCCTACACATAACTTACTGAAGGTAATATTAAATTAAGCACTTAGCAGTATTCCTAAAACATAAATACGTAAAATCTACACAGAAAAGAACATATTGCTATCTCTTTTTTTTTGCACAGACTTCCACATTACATAATTTATCTTTTGATAAGGATGTTTATGATATATTCCATGATATCAACATATTTTTTGTAACGAGCTTATGACTAATATTTAGTTAATGTGATAATAATATTCATAAAACAGTTGAGGTCGTTGCTAGCTACAGAAATATGAGTCTATACCAGGGTCACCAATTAAATTTCATGGAGGTCCATTTTCACACTAGTAAATTAAGTCGAGATATAATAAAAAATATTGATTGAACAAATCAATAATTTAGTATAAAGCATAGAGGGATTAAAACAATTAAAAGAAAAATTACTCCGAAGATAAAATATAAGGTTCCAATATCTTTATGATTAGTTGAGAATACTCATCGTTTCAAATAGAAGAATGGCTGAGATTAAGGTGAAAGATTGTAAATCTTTTAAGGAGATAAAACTCTTCTACTGTCTTCTACTATCTTGTAATAGAGCATCCCCTATTATAGAACAATTGATTTATTTTCATGATCATGCCCTAATAATTGTCATAATTTTAGCGAATGGATCTGGGGTTTGTTTATAAAAATAGATTATTTTAAGTTTAATATGAAGGATATTTTGATGCCGGAACCACGGTTCATTAAAATACGAAACTTTACTAAGTCTTTAATATTATAAGGAAATTATTTAAATTACATTATGGGTATGAATTGCACAAATTAAACAAAACACGTGGTAAATACTAAAAGGATACAGCACAGTAGTACACAGTTATTAATTATAAAATAACACTGGTAAACATGACCTTTATCTCATGAGTACCAATAGTTGTACTTAATGCATTTTTTATCGTGTTTTCAAATATGCCTTTGTCCGTGGCATCATACACGGACATTAACCCGACCTAAGGGGAACCAGGGACATCTTCCTTGAACCCACTTAGGTAACTCTTAGCAGGCGCGGGGGGGGACCCGATTCTACGTCGATGACTAAGTTCTGCTAAGGACCCAGTATTGCGGGGTATAACGCTTTACCCTTGTCCAGGGTTACGGATGAAGACCACAATGGCAGCGAAGACGAGGAAGAAAATATTTCAACTCGAGGAAACTGGCAGAGGAGGAAAAATTTCAACTCCGCGGAACTGTGGCAACTCTTTCTCCAGAGTTTAAAAGGAACCCGTACTCGGGTAACAGGAGTGAAGTCTCCAACGACTTAAGTCGGAAGGAGCAACCCTTTCTGTGGGGATTATACACAGAAGAGCACGTCCAGAGGCTCTAAGGTGGCACCCCACCACTACACTTGTCCTGCGTAACGCTCGTAACGTGGCCAGGAGACATTTACATTACTGGCAACCATCAAGTGAATAACCGGACTTTATGTTGGACGCCCATTTACTAGATGGGAGGATTCATTAAATCCCACTTGATGTGAAAACAGGTCAAAAGGCCTAATTTCATGAAGCAGAAGAAGAAGAGTTTTCAAATATGTATTCGGAATTTCTCCATCACCCACAGTTTATTTTATTTCAATTTCAATTAATGGATTTAAATAATTGTTTCTTTAATAAATGTTTTTTCGTCCATTTATTATCTTGGCGCAGTGAGCGATGATCACGGGGAAAACTTTCATCAGGAGATTTCAGCTATGAAAAAATATATATCAAAGCAAATGGAATCCTAATATGCTGGCCGATTATTGTTGGACCATCAAGAGGGATGCTCCACAGGCGAAATATAACAGAAAATCGTCATTTTTTACTTTCTAGGTGAGTCCGAATATTCGAATATTGTGTAATTACGAATGTAGAAATATTAAAAAAAGTAAAGTGATCCCACAACAGACCCGGAGGCCCTTGGGGTAGTAGGAGGTTAAGGCTCCCACTTTTTCTAGACAATCGGCACTTTTATGTCAGCCGGGTTGTCAGCCCTGCGTGACGGCCGCCTTTACCCCAGAACAAGCGTCTGGTACTCATTTCAGTTAGAGGCTGAGTCGACCCCAGGGCCATAATGCCGCCAGAGGGTTTGGGTCAGTTAAAAATCCTGACCCCAACGGGACTTGAACCCTCGACCCTCCGGCTTGTAGCTCAGTGCCTTAACCACTACGCTACGGCGTGCCCCAGAAAATATTAAAGTGTTTGAAATTATTAAAAATGCCTGTCTCTCGGGAACATTGCGTGATGGAGAAAAAACCGATATCATATTTGAATTCAGGAGAAAAAATACTAACAGAATCACATATTTTTCTTTCTGAGACA
Organism: Diploptera punctata; assembly: GCA_030220185.1. Lineage (NCBI taxonomy): Eukaryota > Metazoa > Arthropoda > Insecta > Blattodea > Blaberidae > Diploptera > Diploptera punctata. Next base: position 40,086 of record JASPKZ010000430.1, read on the forward strand.
GAATTTTTTTTTGTTGCTCAGTGTTATTAATAAGTTTATGGTAAACTTAACATATGATCAGAGTATTCAAATATCTCATTTCACAAATTTCGCGTTTTTCACGATGCCAGGTTTCAAACGGAATCCCATTCATGTTCAATCAAATCTCCGTTCATAAGCAGTAATTCCAACAACAATACTATCATGATATGAAATTAGTACAACTGATTGTATTTGATGTTTAACCGGTTTTAACAATCTGTATTAATTCCATACTTAACCGGTCCGGAAACCAAAGGCCCATGGTCCAGATCTGGACCGCGGTCCGCCATTGGTGACCTCTGATCTATACTCTCTGACATTCGTATGTTATCGAAAGAGCGATTGTTTTAAGTTATTTTCCAACATAAACACAATCGCTCTGCAATAAAACTAATAAATTACATCACACTATGATATCAAATCTAGTAATTACTGATTACAATAATAGAAACGAGAAAACAAAATCTCTGATATGCCATTTTATTCACAGCAACAAAACAATTTGTTTTCTTGACTTAATTGTCACGCTGGAGGGAAAATTTTCTATAGGATCGTAACAGGCCTTGGCCTAATACTTGGAAGGAAGAAGAAGAATAAGACTTAATTGTCGGAATTTCAATACAGGACTTATTTAATCATAATCACTATTTTATATATCTGACTATACCAATAGACAAATGCCATATTCAAGACATAACCAAATTTATTATAGATAGACGAAAATATTGAAAGGGTCATATAGAAAGAATGGAAGAAAACCGGCTTGCAAAAAGAGCTAAAGAAGATAGACCAATGGACGGGAGAAGAACAAAAGGAAGACCAGCCAAGAGACGGATAGACAGTGAATGCACATCCAGTACGTCTTCCTCCGAGGAGCGATTTTGGAAATAAACAGGATGAAAATCCAACAAATTAAGTTTAAGAAGAAGAAGAAGACTATACCAATACTTCTCCTCGGGGAGCAAGGGAGACTCCCTTGGGGGAGTTACATAACCAAGCTAATTTAGTTACGTTTATTTCCCTACAGATGCCAGGAAGTGACAAAAGTGACACCGTCTGAAAGAGACAACTAAGGTATTATTTGAATTAGAAAAGCCGATTAAATTTTTCTCAGAGGTTCTAATTTTTTGCAAGTCGGTTGTCTCCCATTCATGGACGGGAGAAGAACAAGGGGAAGACCAGCCAAAAGGTAGATGGACGGTGGATGCACATCCAAAACGTCTTCCTCCGAGGTGTGATTTTGGAAAAACAGCATGAAATTCCTACAAATTATAATTAAGAAGAAGAAGAAGAAGAAGAAGAAGAAGAGGTTGTAATTGAGCTTTTTTTTTACGAACCCGAAGAACTCACACACGGGATCCAGAGATTAAAGTACTTACGGAAGACTTGTCCTTTGGCATTTACCATTTTAAAAAGTAGATCTACCCCATACAAGTTTGTACCCGCGACCCTCCGAACCAGAGGCAAGGAACTAACCCTAAACCACAGGTAATAACTATTTTATAACACATTAAAATTGACCAGATATATTCTACAAAAAAAAAAATATTCATGGACTACTGGATGCAACAAAAAATAATAAACACGTTAAGATCTTACATGTTAAAGATCTATAAAATGAGTGAAGTTTATCTTATTAAAGAAAGCTGCTCCTTTTTAACATTCTGAATAGGTCATAGCATTATTTTGCAGTGACTGACTCTCTAAGAAATGCGGCTACCAGATTGTATATTATAATGCATGAATGTTAGCACATACAGTATGCGGGAGATAATATAAAAACAATTGATTATACCACCAAAAAGAGAAACCACTGTTTGCACTTTCTTAAACGAATTATTTTCCAGGAAATGACGTTGCAGAAAGATATAATTGACATATTTACATAATAGGACATCAGAAATTATTTAATACCTATAATGTTGGTTATATATTTCTCCTCCACTAGGGTACATTCTTACAATATTGTGATCCTTTGGCAATAAATAATATGATCTGGTTGCGGTGATGAACAAAAGAAGCAAATGAAGCGTACCAATCGTTCCTCATTTGTTTTCAAACATTGCCGTTTACATTAAATATATAAATATTTTAAAATCACTATGGTTAAACAATGATTTGTGAGTAAACAGCTTAATTTTATTCGTTAAATAGTCCTAACAAATGCCACTCTTGATTTCAAAATTCTCTAGATAAATTGGAAATCACTCGTGGCATTACTTATAAATATATAATCCCTGTCGCCCGCGGTGTGCTAGTTGTTATATTCCTTGCCTTTAGCTCGAAAAGACGCAGATTAAAACCCGGGTTCGACGGATTTTGTAGGATGGAAAAATCCAAGATTAAAATCTTCCGGGAGGGACTTAAAACCGTGGGTCCCGAGTCTGAAGGTTTTAAGTCTCATAAAGAACCACAAGCCTGATTAAAGTACCCTCTGAGCAAAATTAAGCGACGGTTACCCATCCAAGTAACACCTTAGTTACCCATTAGATGTCTCACGAGGCAATATGCCGATCCCATACCACTCGTTGACATCTATGGGTAAATTAGCGTATCTAAAATTATTATATTAAAATTATCATATCTAAAATTATTATAGTAAATTAGCTTGATGCAAACACTCCCACTAGGGAAGACCATAATCCTCACATGGGGAAGTACGGTCTATATAGATAGATATAATCCCTTACTATTGTTATACGATGTGTATTAACGATGAATATCTCTCTCTTGAATGAAATCCAGAATTTAACAAAAACGGAGTCCGGAGGTGCTCTTCCACGAAAACCCTATGCTTCCAAGATGAGTGACAGGAATTACTTCTTCTTCCTTTCCAGGATTAGGTCAATGCGACCTGTTCCGGTCTCAAGTCCATCGTTTCCTTGGCCGCCCCAAATATATTTTTCCATGTGGTTAGTAGGTGTTGATCATTTTGGGTAATCTTGCATTGTCCATTCTGTCTAAATGTTCTTTCCATTAGTATTTGTGCTCTTCTAGTTTATCGACTATTGAAAATATCTCCAGTTAATTTCTTATTGATTCATTGTGTAATCTATCCATGCGTGTACATCCTTTTACAGATCTTAAAAATTTAATTTCAGTGGCTTGAATGTGTGAGATATGTTTTTTTTGTAAGTACCCAAGATTCAGATCCATATAAAAGAACAGGAGCAGCCATAATTTTATAAAACCTGAGCTGAGTTTCTTTTCGAGTCTTTCGGAGGGTTCTTCTTATGGCGCCACATATCATTTGATATCGGTTTAATTACAGGAATTACTATTACAATAATCTGATACAAAATACATGCTTTTTTTTTTAGAAACATAGAACAAGAAAGACGACCAGGAAGGTATGGACCTCAGGTTGGGAAACACTGTCCTAAAATGATGATCTTGAAGAAGATTTTCGGGCTGTAGGCCGTGGTCGTGAGGCTTGTAGTTCCCCGACGTTTCGCCAGAGACTGCGTCTGGCATCCTCAAGGGTTGTCTTGAGACTGGCAATTCTGTCCGCTGTCTGTCTTATTTATACGTTCACATCGCGGTGAACGTATAAATAAGACAGACAGCGGACAGAATTGCCAGTCTCAAGACAACCCTTGAGGATGCCAGACGCAGTCTCTGGCGAAACGTCGGGGAACTACAAGCCTCACGACCACGGCCTACAGCCCGAAAATCTTCTTCAAGATCATCATAGCAACTCCGGCCGTGAAAGTCTACGTGAATACACTGTCCTAAAAGTTTGAAAGGATATTTCTTTGTTGAGATGGTAATGAAGAAGCTATAATGGTGGCACTTACACAATTCCAACCAATTTCAATCACAGGAATTTGAAGAATATGAAAATCTGATAATTACAGCCAATCATGGTTTGAGCAGCAGGAGCCATTACGCATGTTAAGTGTCTATTACATAATGATTGTCATGTAAATATGGAGTTAATATGCATAATTGATATTGAGATTACGGCTCAAATGACGTCGATAAAGGTGTTATTAACATCATAAAATGTTCCTCCAGGTATAAGATGAGTTTTTTTTAAATCCCTAGAGCAACTGACAATCAGTTCAAGGGATAACATCATTATTATAGAAATTGGTAGAAGGAAGCGTAAAATATTCGTTTAAAGTTCAGATTCGATCAACTTTATGATCTTGCGGTCACAGGTTCTGACTACAGTTTATTAGGTCCCGAGTTCGATTTCCGGTCTAATTAACCAACTAACTCACTGGCACTTTCGAACCCGTAGGTTCATGGCCGCGCGGACATAAGATCTCCATACATCCCTATCCTGAGATAATGCTTTCCAATAATCTTCTGTGTAATCTACTTCCCTCAATCACAGTTAATGTTATTCTCCCACCTCATTTTTGGTAACTGGGCGTTTTCCCTCTGGTTTTCCTACAAGAAACTTTCATGTAAGTCTTTCATTTCCATTCGTGCCACATGTCCTGCCCATCGCAGTCTACGATAGTTAACTGTTCTTATTATATCTGGCTTCCTATAAAGATCATGTAGTTGACTGTTATGTAGTCTTCTCCATTCACTTGTCTGTTCATCTCTCTTTGGTCGAAAAATTTTCCTAAAAACTTTATTCTCAAATACTCGTAATCTCCTTTCCTCCCTTAAAGTAACTTGTTTTAGCTATACAACTTATTTATGATGTAGAATGGTATCGGCGCCATATTGGCTGAAAATTCATTAAAAAGATTATCTCACACTGAAATCGTACCAGCGCATGTCCCCATAGCTCTGAGCAAAGCCAAAATGCATTAAACAGCTGGGCTGCATTATCTTATTTGACGGTGGGATCCTTTGAAGATAATTTTTACTACTGCGCGACTAGATGAGGAATACTAATTTTGTATTATTCCTAAAGTATTTTTCTGTTTAATTTTCGATATTTTTTTTTATCTCTCTGATAGCTCTGATCTGCACGCCTACAGAGCTTCCTTGCCACTGATTTCTCCTGACCAACTGAATTAGGCCAAGGATGTGCTGCAATCGTTTTCTTGAATTTTACTTAATTATGTTAAATGCATCAGTTTTTGTTCTTCTTGTAAGCCCATGTTTCCTTAACAGAGATTTAGGCGCTCCCCCCTTACAGAGAAGAATTTGAACCATACTAATTTAGTTACACTTGTTTTCGTATAGATGTCATTTTTGAGTGGTCCGTTGTCAGCGTTCCGCCTCATACTGACATCTAGGAAACCAATGTAGTACTAGGACGGGAAAATTCGGTAAATTTTGCTTAGAGGCCTTTTCATTCAGGCTTAAGGATTTTTTACGAGCCTGAAAATTTTCAGACTCGGGAATCACGGCTTAAAGTCCCTCCCGGAGGACTTGCTCCTGGATTTTTCCATCGATCCCGGCCGGGTTCAAACCCGCGACCCTCGGGACCAGAGGCAAGGAGCGTAACCACTAGTCCACCGCGGCCGATTTAGTTTTTGTTACTTTGAATAAAATTACTATTTGCAATAAGCATTTTAAGAGTTATTACGGACTGAAGTTCATAAAGAGCAGAATATATATTTATCTATTCGAACCGTGCCTAGGGTTCATCATCCGGGCACCGCGACCATCTGGCGATAATTCCATAAATGTGACGCCTCGAGGGACTTGTGACTCTTAATTGCTTCCTAAGCCATCATATAGAAACCTGTTGCCTCTATCAACACGTTAACCAATCAGCAATTTGTTAATGACAATTTACCAACACCTTGTTTAAGTAAAATTATAATAGATAAACATTCTGAGCGAGGGAACAGCTGATGAAAATTTGAGAATAATCAATAATAAATGATTGAAAAAAAGGTTATATTGTGTAATTACTCTTAAATATGCCAGCAATTTTGCAGCATTTCCTCACGTAACAGGACGAAGACCTATAAACAATATATTTAAATGTGATACAATTAAGATATCTTTATAATACACTAGAAAAGGAACTGAATTAAAGTTCTATAATGTAATGTCTATTCCAAATATTACTCCATTGTTATAAATTTTGGACTCTAACCCAAAGAGAAAACCATAGAAGCAGCAGATATAGGCTATATAGGCCTATATATATAGACCTACGTTATATTGCAGATATTCGCGGATATAAGTATGATTAAGAAAGTTTTCTTGGGTTTTCCGCATCATGGATTCAAGTTCGGCCTCTGCCCACTGATTCCGACGTTTCGGCATGATCCCACATGTCATTATCATGGAATGATAAGTTCGAGTCACAGGTTTAGGTCTTATATAATTAGACACATTAGAGTTTTCGCTGTGGTCCGTTTCCGTTGACGTACACCCATTCAAAGTTTAGTTCTTATGTAGTTAAACACCTAAACCTGTGACTCGAACTTATCATTCTTTGATAATGGCATGTGGGATCATGCCGAAACGTCGGAATCAGTGGCCAGAGGCCGAACTTGAATCCATGACGCGGAAAACCCAAGAAAACTTTCTTAATCATACTTATATCCGCGAAAATCTGCATTATAACACACACACACATATATATATATATATATATATATATATATATATATATATATATATATAAAGAAATATAAATGTTTGTATTGGATTTGTCCGGTGGTGTAATGGATAGCACGCTGGTGTACCAACCCGGAGGTCCGGATTCAAATCCCGTCCAGGCATTTATTTTTCTTATGTTGTCATATTAAGCATGAATTGCTCAATGTTAAAAATTGAATTATAAGTGTATATATATATATATATATAATATATATATATATATATATATATTTAAAGAAAGTTACCGGTAGCACATTTTTGGATAAGAGGAAAAGTGAAAATATTAGAAATAAATTATATATTTTTAAACTGGTGGATAAAATGGAGCAATAGAGGAACAATTGAATATAGCATGTTCTTAGAATGAAAGCAGATCCAATACCAACAATTATGTTAGATTATAGGCTGGAAGGTAGAATAAATATCGGTACAGCGAAGAAGAGTTTTGCCCAACTTATCAATTGAAATTTCAATACGCTATAAACCATATATATATAATCTGGTAGCCACATGCAGTCATTGCAAAATAATGCTGTAACCTATTCAGAATGTTAAAAAGGAGCTTAATTTTAAATCTGATAAACGACTGTTACGAGTTAATTGCTCATTCACAAAATTACACAGACATTTGTGGTCATATAAAGTCACGGTTGTTTACTTGAAAACGTTTATAACAAAACAAAGAGTTTCGAGTAAACAAATGAATGCGTTTATTAAACAATTCCCTCCCCTCTTATTTGGGTAGTAAAGCCTTACATACCTATTTGGCAAAAGCGAACTAAATGTCATGTATTAGAGTCCATCCATAGTAATTCTGCCCGAAGGCAGGTCCTTCACTGCAATGATAGCATTTTCATTCGATGCTTGCAGCTTTACTAGGGCATTGTAGGTGTGATAGCTTCCCGTTGCTTTCCACACCGGTTAAGGATGATGATGGTGGTGATGATGATGATAATGATAAGGATGATGATAATGATAAGGATGATGATGATGATGATAAGGATGATGATTAGATACCGGATATTAGGGGAAAATGCCTATAGTTATTTATTATAGATATTGTTAAAGTGACTCCATATAAGTTCATACCGACGACCCTAGAGTTGTTTTCCATGAAGTTAATTTTGCCTATAAAGGCCAATTTCAGCTTACAATGCCTATAAATGCCTATTTGCCATTTTTTCTCCAAATTAACTTAGTATTTGAATGAAATTAATTGAAATGGACAATCTTCATGACACATATCATTGCATAGAACCTTTAATTGACTGGCAATATTATTTTTGATGTTGATACCACTGCATTCAGTCTGTAGTCCTCGTTCACAGACAGGTGCTTCAAAGACAAAGTTGTGTGACCACCTTTAGAATAGATGTTTCACGATGCCTAAAGAACGGACAAGAGTAAAACAGTAAAATACAAATTGACCAATTTCATGAAAGAATTTGGTGCGGAAATATTCTCAAGTGACATTGTTTTCCAAAGGTGTGTAACATTTCAGTGAATTGCGCGAAGAAGTGCCATGTTTCGCAGCACGTACACACTGCAAAACATAAGTATGCCCTTTGTAAAAGGCAAAACAAGATCCAAAATCATCTCTGATATCTTCGTATGCTATTGATAGCATATGTTTATAATCTTTACGTAAGGCTGTAAAATTTTATGTTGTAGTCAATTTTTTACAAGAGCCTATTTTGATTTTTTAGTGCCTACATTAATGATTTTAGTGCCTTTTTGCCTGCCTATTTTAAACTTTTTAAGTGCCTAACATCCGGACTTTAATGATGATGATGATGGCCATATGATTTCGGGGACCGTTTGGGCCTTAAAGTTTTCCTGACATTTGTCTTACAGGTGATGAAAAACCCCATGTATCAGAGTAGAGAGGTTAATGAAAATACTCTTATCTTCAAATTAAAATTATAAGACTGCAGCTAAAAGTGGAGGAATTAATCAAAATAATAGTGAAATACAGAACAAACTGGAAAGAATACTTAGCAAGGATGCCTGAGAACAGAATACCAAAAGCAGCATACAGCTATTCACCACGAGGAAGAAGTTTGGAAGACAAAAGAAAAGATGGAAAGAGCAGTAATTCGAGCAGGAACAGGCTAGCAAAAAGCCTAAACCGTGACGAAAACAAGAAGAAGATCTTTAAATTCTACGTGAAATTTAACAGGAGGTATATTTACGGCGGCGCGGTACGTGCAATGACAGAAACAAAACTGCAATGTATCTCATTATTGTCTGGAAAGGTTCTGCGTTGTGATATATGGCGCTACAGTCCACGGGAGGGGGTCCACATAATGCTCTTACGTTCTCTGTATTATAATGCTTTCAAATTCTTCTCAGTTATTTATGATCACACCAATTCTCTCTGTTATAATATTTAATATAGGGGTAACCAATTCTCTGCAAGATATCTATTCCAGGGAGAGGCTCACTCATTTAAGACTCGTTATCAGGAGCTTCATAGATGCGAGTAAAGGTCCTTTTAGAAGCCAGCGTCTTTTTAAAAACCTGCAAATATATAAATTGTCTTAGATCTACGAGAGTGGATCTTGAAGTAACGCAATATATATATATATATATATATATATATATATACTAGCTAATACCGGCGTGCGCTGCTACTCATAAATAAATTTACCAACAGCCCTGCAGTGTTCGGGAATCTGCTTATCCCGATATTCTTGGCATCGATGAAAAACAAAAATGGTTATTGTGAGTTATCCATAAGAGATAAACATATGCTGTCGCGGACTTTTTTGAAGAGTTTTTTGAGATATTCAATACTATGTACATTAATTTGGTGTATTTTAAGCAGCGTAAGCCATTTAAGCGTCAAAACAGGAACTTCGATCACGTTTTTCACTACAAAGGGTGATTTTTGGGGGCGAAGGGGTTGAATATCACAACTCTCTTATAGCTTATGTTCATCCCAGGAATCTTCTGAACATTTTGCAAAAAAATCCATCAAAATCGGATCAACGGTATAGCCGCGCATAAAATACAAACGAACAAACAAACAAACAAATGATATATATTTATAGTTTGGTTTTTAGCATTTTTTTTTCTTTTTATGATGAACGAGGAGCTGGCCCGATGCATCAACCCCCAACCTGGGGGATGGGTAATTTTTGTTCAAGGTTTTCTTCCTCTAGCGTTGAAATATAAATTTCAACAATGGAGAAGAACTAAAACCTAGTATTGAATGCACTTATTTAGGAACAAAATTAGACCATTCAGGCGATAACACAGTGGAAATTAAAAATAGAATCGCACAAACAAAACAAGCAATAAATGCTTTAAACTCTGGCGGAGCAAAAATATTACAAAACAAAAAAAATTACAAATATATCAAACCATAATTCAGAGCATTTTAACATATGGTGCTGAAGTCTGGCAAATTCCTACCAGGGAAATGAAAATAATTTTAAGTACAGAAATGGATGTTTTAAGAAGATCAGCTGGAAAATCTAGAATGGATAGAATACGAAATAAAGAAATAAGGGAAATTATGGGTATACAAGAGGAGTCGGACATCATAGAAAAGAAAAGATTGCAGTGGTGTGGTCATGTCAAACGAATGCCAGAGCAAAGATTGCCAAAAATTGTTATGGAATGGATCCCAATGGAAAAGAGGAAGAGAGGAAGATCGAAGACAACTTGGATAGAAGGGGTACAAGCAGCTATGAATATCAGAGGAATGAAGGAAGATCAATGGATAGACAGAGAGAAATGGCGTTTGGTTTCCGGAAGACGGCGGCAGCTGCCATGATACCGGATGATGATGATGATGATTATATATATATATATATATATATATATATATATATGTACACACAGAAACACACAGAGCGTCCCAAATTGATGTATACACTCTTTGAAACGTTATTTCTCAGCAACGAAATGAGACAGAAATACAATTTTTGTTGTGTATGATCCACAAGGCACTGGAAAAGCATAGCAACACGTTCATCGATCTTCACGTCTTTATAAACAACAATGGCGGCGAGATTATCATTCGATGAACGTAAGTGGATAGTGAAGTGTTATTGGAAAGTGGAGAATGTTGTTGAAGTGCAAGGACGTTGGATGGTTGAATTTGGGACACCACCACCACCAATATGAGTAACAATAACAAGAATCCGAGACAAGTTTGAAGACTGCAACAGTATTCTCGTTATCAGTCGAACGTCTCTTTCTTCCGCACCGACCTTTCAACACATCTTGCACCGTTCCATCGTCTTCAAACTTGTCTCGGATTCTTGTTATTGTTATCCTTATTGGCGTTGGTGTCCCAAATTCAACCATTCAACGTCGTTGCGATTCAACAACATTTTCAACTTTCTAATAACACTTCAGTATCTACTTACGTTCATCAAATGATAATCTCGCCGCCATTATTGTTTATAAAGACGTGAAGATCAATGAACGTGTTGCTATGCTTTTCCAGTGCCTTGTGGATCATACACAACAAAAATTGTATTTCTGTCTTATTTCGTTGCTGAGAAATAACGTTTCAAAGAGCGTATACATCAATTTGGGACACTATATATATATATATATATATATATATATATATATATAAAGCGTCACTGCTATAAAGTAAAATAAATATTCTCTTTAATTTGCTTACTTGATATAGTGAGCTACTAGATGGCAGTGAAGACAGTGTTCTCGCGACATCTAGTAATAATGGAGAGTATAATACATATATAAGAAAAATAAGTGTTTGAATTGGATTCGCCTGGTAGTGTAATGGATATCACGCTGAGGTACAGACTCAGAGATCCGGGTTCGAATCCCGTCCAGGCATTTATTTTTCTTATCATACCATATATATATATATATATATATATATATATATATATATAAGTTACTAAAGAGTAAAAAGAGGGAATATTTGAGAGAGAAGATTAATGATCTTGAAATGAATGCAAAAAATAGGAACATTAGAGAATTATATCAGGGAATTAGTATAGAGAAGAAAGGGTTTCAGGCTAGAACAAACATAATTCGGAATGAAAATGGGGATATGATTGCAGATTCCAAGAGTATATTAAATAGATGGAAAAGTTATTTTAATCAGCTATTAAATGTACATACAGAACAGGACATTGAGGAGGATAAGTTACAGACAGCAGAAATGCTAGTCGCAGAGCCAAGTGCATTAGAGGTTGAAATGGCAATTGAAAAATTGAAGATGTATAAAGCATCAGGTTCAGATGAGATCCCAGCACAACTGATAAAATCAGGGGGAGAAAAATTGATGGACAAGATACGCTGGTTGCTTAGTAATATTTGGGAAAAAGAAGCTCTTCCAGATGAATGGAAAGAATCAATTATCGTACCAATTTATAAGAAAGGAGATAAAACTGATTGCAACAACTATAGGGGCATCTCATATTACTTTCAACTTCGTACAAAATTCTAACAAATATATTAGTAAGCAGACTTACTCCCTATATTGAAGACATTCTAGGAGATCATCAATGTTCATTTAGAAGAAACAGGTCTACAACAGATCAGATTTTTAGTATAAGACAGATTTTAGAAAAGAAATGGGAATATAATGGTACTGTACATCAACTATATGTAGACTTCAAAAAAGCATATGATTCAATTAAGAGGGAGAAGTTATATAGTATCCTGCTGGAGTTCGGAATTCCCAAAAAGTTAGTTAGACTTATACGAATGTGTCTAAATGGCTCAACGAGTAGGGTGCGTGTAGGCAAACAGTTTTCAGACACTTTGAAATCCAGAATGGGTTGAAGCAAGGAGATGCACTATCTCCTCTACTATTTAATTTTGTACTAGAGCATGCCATTAAATCTTTAGAGAATGAGGAAGGCTTACAACTCAATGGTATTAATAAGCTGTTAGTTTATGCTGATGATGTAGTACTACTGGCCGATAGTGAGGAGATACTAAAGGCCAACACGCACACACTATTGAGTAACACTAAGAAATTAGGACTGGAAGTAAATATCAGTAAAACTAAATATATGGTCACACATAGAAATACATTATATAATGGAAATGGACAGCTAATGACAAATGAGGGAAATTTTGAGGAATTGGCTGAATTCAAATACCTAGGAACAATAATCACAAATAGGAATGAGATGCACAAAGAAATTAAACATAGGCTCAATTCTGGAAATGCATGCTATTATGCATTGCAGAGACTTTTGATGTCCCAACTCCTTTCAAAAAACGTTAAGCTGAAAATATATAAAACTATTATTCTACCAGTTATATTATATGGGTGCGAAACATGGACTGTTACTTTAAGGGAGGAAAGGAGATTACGAGTATTGAGAATAAAGTTCTTAGGAAAATTTTGGGACCAAGGAGAGATGAACAGAGAGGTGAATGGAGAAGACTACATAACAATGAACTACATGGTCTTTATAGGAAGCCAGATATAATAAGAACAGTTAAGTCTCGTAGACTGCGATGGGCAGGACATGTTGCGCGTATGGGGAATGAAAGACGTGCATGGAAACTTCTTGTAGGAAAGCCAGAAGGAAAACGCCCAGTTGGTAGACCAAGAATGAGGTGGGAGAACAACATTAACTATGATTTGAGGGAAGTAGATTATACAGGGAATGATTGGAAAACATTAGCTCAGGATAGGGATGTATGGAGAGCTTATGTCCGCGCGGCCATGAACCTACGGGTTCGATAGTGCCAATGAGTAAGTAAGTAAGTATATATATATAAAACACATACACAGCTAAGATTTTACTCACCTATGGAACATAGTTACGTCCTGCTAGTGGCGATGTATGGAAGTGAGGCCTGGGTTCTGAAAAAAAAAAAAGTAAAATTCAGGTTCCTACAGGATGTAGGATGTAGGATGTAGGATAGGGTGTCCATAATAATTTAAATGTAATACGGGGCACGTACAAAAAATTAAAGGAAAAACCTGGGACATTAAAAATAAAAGGTGGGACATTAACAACTTTAAGTAATTGCTATAGGCCTATAATGTTCGATGTTTAATAATAAATTTATCTATAACTAGAGATATTGGGTTGAAATCCCGTTTTAGGCATATGTTTTTCTCTTCAAATTTAATTGACCTATAATGCGTAAACCACATACATTTAAAAATTTCTACTCATTTAATTTCCTGTTTAAAAAATTAATTACGTTCAATTAAACTGATGTATGTCATAGAATACGTTGCCAATTTAAGGGTTAGCGGCGATGTTTAACAGCTATGGTCATCACTCATCAGCATCGCAAGTGAAAGATGGCGTGAAAGAGCCGACATATTTTGTTCACAATATTATGTTGTTGGCTTTTTACGTACCGTAAAACTACGACACGACTGTTTTAGTCCTGCATTTGTCATAGTGCTGTTCTCTGTGGGCATCACATCATATTGTCCTCTCTCTCCAAAACACGTACAAACTGGTGTGGATCCATCAACAGGAACAAACACATGCCTGTACTACTGACAATACTTTCTGCACAATCGCTCTGAGTCTGGTGGAATTTGGTCTATGACGGAATTACAAAAGAATGAAATTAGAACCGTTGAATTTGATTATACTGAGCAACAAAAAAAAACTTTTTTTTTTGTCTCAGAAAGAAAATATGTGATTCTGATAGTATTTTTCTCCTGAATTCAAATATGATATCAGTTTTTCTCCATCATACAAGGTTTCCGAGAGACAGGCATTTATAATTTCAAACACTTTAATATTTTCTACATTCGTAACTGACAATATTCGAACATTCGGGCTCACTTAGAAAGTAAGAAATGACGATTTTCTGCTATATTTCGCCTGTGGAGCATCCCTCTTGATGGTCCAACAATAATCGGCCAGCATATTAGGATTCCATTTGCCTTGATATCTCTTTTCCATAGCTGAAATCTCCTGATGAAGGTGTTCCCCGTGCTCATCATTCACTGCGCCAAGATAATAAATAGACGAGAAAACGTTTATTAAAAAATATAATTATTGAAATCCATTAATTGAAATTGAAATAAAATTTAAAAAAACAGTGGGTGATGGAGAAATTCCGAATACATATTTGAAAACACGATAAAAAACTGCATTAAATACAACTATTGGAACTCATGAGACAAAAATCATGTTGACCAGTGTTATCTTAGAAGAAGCCTTCAAAAAACAAGACAGGATAAAATAAGAAATGAATTCCATTGGAGAGTAATGAAGGTCACCACATCTGTTAAGAGGATTGAAAATCAATCTCTTAAATGATATGGCCATGTACAAAGAATGGGAAATGAAAGATGACCAAAAAATATATACCAATGGTCACCTCCCTGGAAGAAATAAACGTGGCAGACCAAAATGGAAATGGAAAACTTATGTCAGAACTATAATGGATGATATGAATTTAGAAGAAGGAGATTCGAATGATAGAAATAAATGGAAACTGAAGACGGCAAACCTATATGTGGAGGAAAGCCGAAGAAGATGAAGAAGAAAACTATGACAAGGGCCCAGAACTTTGCTTCTCTTCCAAAGAAACCCAGCCATGCACGGATTCTTTTCTTCTTCTTCTTCACTTCACGGTCTAGGCAAATTGCCTGTTCCGCCTCACAGTTGTTCTGTCCATCTTTTCACTGGCCTTCCTACATTCCTTGAACCTCTTGGCTTGTAGTTGAATGCTGTTCTTGGTATTCTTGTTACATTCATTCTTTCCACATGTGTAAACCATTTCTCTGTATATTATCTGATTTTCTCATTCAAGGATATATATTATCTCTGTTCTTATATCCTCATTCCTTATCTGATCCAATCTTGTGCAGACTTTTGTCTTCTAAGGAAGTTCATTTCTACGCTTTGTATTCTACTTTGCAATTTTTTGGTCATTACCCAGGTTTCGCTCCCATAAAGTAATGCAGGAACTGCTAATGTTTTATAAAACTTCAATCTAGTATCTCTTCTTGTTTTATTTTTATGCTCGGATTATTACGCCTTTAAAGATTCCGATGAGGTTTGAAGCCGCTACTCTCGGAATCAGTTCGGGACAGACATTTTAACTTGATAAATTAAACGATTGTTTGGTACGCATGAAGACTTGCGGCTGTAAACCTATGAAACACAACCACATGCAAGTGTGCATTAATATTCTATTGTTTGAGATAACAGTTAAATAGATAAGGTATTACACAATTTAGACAAGGCGCCATACTGAATTGCGACATGTGTTTGCCATGTTGTTATCAAAGTGACGTGTTGTTTGTGACAATTGAAACACGCGTTCCCCCCAACGGAGGCCAGAAGCTAATAGGTCCTCATTACTACACAAATAAATAACATAAATATGAGCCATTATCAATAAATAACGGTATGTACAATGTGGTCTCGAGGTAGCGTGTTGTGCCTTATCACGCAGCGGGCCCGGGTTCGATCCTGGTCGGGGCAGTTTTTCTGGGTGAGGTTTTTGTCGGAGTTTTTACAAGCATAGCATGAAAATGCTATGATAGCAGTGAACGACCTGCCCTCGGGCAGAATTACTATGGATGGATGGATTGAAAAATACTAGGGGATTCGATTAGTAATGGCAAAACTATAACATTATAATGATAGCCTATTGTGAAAAAAATATATATATGTGAACCAGGAATCGAACCGTGGACCTCTAGTTCTCCAGACTAGTATGCAGCCCACTACACCATTCCACACCTGGCACAAACACTAACAATTATTTCCACATATAAAAATCTATAATTCTCGTTTCGTCCGCTGTCAGGTAGATGATACTGCCAACGGCCGGCTTCGTTTAGAAGTATCTATATTTGAGAATTTTACACCATTACTTTTTATAAGTAGTGGGCTGCACACTAGTCTGGAGAACTAGAAGTCCACGGTTCGATTCCTGGTTCACACATTATTTTTTCTTTTCACAATATCATTATAATGTTATAATATGATCCATTATTGGAACTGTGTTAAAATAGGCCCTAACAGTATTGGTAAAGGTAAAGTGATCCCACTACAGGCCTCAGGAGGCCCTTGGGTTGTAGGAGGTTAAGGCTCCCACTATTTCTTGACAATCGGCACGTGATGTCAGCCGGGTTGTCAGCCCTGCGTGACGGCCGCCTTTACCCCAGAACAAGCGTCTGGTACTCATTTCAGTTAGAGGCTGAGTCGACCCCAGGGCCATAGTGCCGCCAGAAGGTTTGGGTCAGTTTAAAAATCCTGACCCCACCGGGACTCGAACCCTCGACCTTCCGGCTTGTAGCGCAGTGCCTTAACCACTACGCTACGGCGTGCCCCCTAACAGTATTGGAAAATGTTAAATAACGCAAAACTGCTGTAAATCATCAATCCTAGTGGTGACTATTGCAATCTTGTAGTACGTTTTGAGCAGTCCTTTTTGTATAATTCTGTGATATTGAAATTCTCGAAATAACAATATTATGTGAATACATTCAGTAAGTAATGTATCTGAAAAGATGTTCAGTAGAATTTGTTTAGAAGGTGGAAATGGGAAGCACTTCGAACATCCATCAACATATTCACAAAGATCAAAGAACTTCTACGAGGCATTCGATTACAATCAAGAGTTGATATCCAGGAAGCTCTAGAACGATCAGATGGAAGATATATCCAGAAATATTGCTGCAGATGGAGTGCGACGTATTTCGAGGATTTGGAAATGTATAGTTAATTCTGGAAATGCGTGCTATTATGCATTACAGAGACTTTTGATGTCCCAACTCCTTTCAAAAAACATTAAACTGAAAATATATAAAACTATTATTCTACCAGTTATATTATATGGGTGCGAAACATGGACTCTTACTTTAAGGGAGGAAAGGAGATTACAAGTATTTGAGCATAAAGTACTTAGGAAATTTTTTGGACAAAAGAGAGATGAACAGACAGGTAAATGGAGAAGACTACATAACAATGAACTACATGGTCTTTATAGGAAGCCAGATATAATAAGAACAGTTAAGTCTCGTAGACAGCGATGGGCAGGACATGTTGCACGTATGAGGAATGAAAGACTTGCATGGAAGCTTCGTGTAGGAAAGCCAGAGGGAAGACGCCTAGTTGCTAGACCAAGAATGAGGTGGGAGAATAATATTAACTATGATTTGAGGGAAGTGGATTATAAAGGGAATGATTGGAAACCATTAGCTCAGGATAAGGATGTATGGAGAGCTTATGTCCGCGCGGCCATGAACCTACGGATTCGATAGTGCCAGTAAGTAAGTATAGTATGAGATTATAGATAAAGAGAGAAGAGAAACAGAAAATACAAGTATAGGAGCAAGTTTCAAAATAGAAAATATAGTTTTAACTAATTAAGTTACTGGGGGCACGCCGTAGCGTAGTGGTTAAGGCACTGCGCTACAAGCCGGAAGGTCGAGGGTTCGAGTCCCGGTGGGGTCAGGATTTTTAAACTGACCCAAACCTTCTGGCGGCACTATGGCCCTGGGGTCGACTCAGCCTCTAACTGAAATGAGTATCAGACGCTTGTTCTGGGGTAAAGGCGGCCGTCACGCAGGGCTGACAACCCGGCTGACATCAAGTGCCGATTGTCAAGAAAAAGTGGGAGCCTTAACCTCCTACTACCCCAAGGGCCTCCTGAGGCCTGTAGTGGGATCACTTTACCTTTTACTAATTAACTTACTGGCACTATTGAACCCATAGGTTAATGGCCGCGCGGATGTAAACTTTTCATACATCCCTATCCTGATCTAATTTTTCCAATCATCCCCTGTATAATCTACTTCCCTCAAATCATAGTTAATGTTATTTTGCCACCTCATTATTGGTCTGCTGGTTGCTTTCCCACTGTTTTTCTATAAGAAGTTTCCATGCCCCTCCTTCATTCCACATTCGTGCCACATGTCTTGTCCATATCAGTCTACGAGACTTAAGTTTTCTTATTATATTCTGTATGGTTTCCCATGAAGATCACGCAGCTCACTATTATATGCTGACGACAGTCTGTATGGTTTCCCATGAAGATCACGCAGCTCACTATTATATGCTGACGACAGTCTGTATGGTTTCCCATGAAGATCACGCAGCTCACTATTATATGCTGACGACAGTCTGTATGGTTTCCCATGAAGATCACGCAGCTCACTATTATATGCTGACGACAGTCTGTATGGTTTCCCATGAAGATCACGCAGCTCACTATTATATGCTGACGACAGTCTGTATGGTTTCCCATGAAGATCACGCAGCTCACTATTATATGCTGACGACAGTCTGTATGGTTTCCCATGAAGATCACGCAGCTCACTATTATATGCTGACGACAGTGTAATATTTAGTTTGTTACTCTACATGAAACAAAACTATTCAACATGATATCAAACTAACTAACTCATTGTCACTATGGAACCCTAAGGTTCATGGCCTCCCGGACATAAGCTCTCCATACATCCCTATCCTCAGCAAGTGCTTTCCAATCATTCCTTGTGTAATCTACTTCCCTCAAATCATAGTTAATATTATTCTTCCACATCATTCTTTGTCTACTAACTGGGCGTTTTCCCTCTGGTTTTCCTACAAGAAGCTTCCATGCACGTCTTTCATTCCCCTGATTAACGCAGTCTACGAGACTTAACTGTTCTTATTATATCTGGCTTCCTATAAAGACCATGTAGTTCACTGTTACGTAGTCTTCTCCATTCACCTGTCTGATCATCTCTCTTTGGTCCAAAATTTTTCCTAAGAACCTTATTCTTAAATATCTCGAAAAATCCTTTCCTCCCTTAGAATAAGAGTCCATGTTTCGCACCCATATAATATAACTGGTAGAATAATAGTTTTATATATTTTCAGTTTAACGTTTCTTGAAAGGAGTTGGAACGATAAGAGTCCCTATCATGCATAATAGCATGCGATTCCAGAACTGAGCCTATGTTTAATTGCTTTGTGCATCTCATTCCTATTCGTGATTATTGTCCCTATGTATTTGAGTTCACCCACTTCCTCAAAATTTCCCTCATTTATCATTGGCTGTCCATTTCCATTATATAATATATTCCTATGTGTGACCATATATTTAGTTTTATTGATATTTACTTCTTAGTGTTACTCATTAGTGTGTGTGTATTGGCTTTTAGTATCTCTTTACTATCGTCCAATAGTACTATATCACCAGCATAAACTAACAACTTATTAATATCTTTGAGTTTTAGGTCTTCATCCTCTAAAGATTTGATGGCATGTCCTAGTACAAAATTAAATAGTAGAGGAGATAGTTCATTTCCTTACTTCAACTCACTGTGGATTTCAAAAGTATCGAAAACTGTTTGCCTAAACGCACCCTACTCTTTGTGCTATTTAGACACAATCGTAAAGTTTAACTAACTTTTTAGGAATTTCGAACTCCAGCA